>LR737396.1:722269-820880 GCA_902655005.2 Marronus borbonicus
ATTCGTGTCCTCGAAACGGCCGTCCCGGACTATTTATTATATTATTATATAATAAATTAAACTTGCGTGGTGCGGAGGGTGCCGATACTTATGTGTTGTTGGTAAATACCAATTATCTAACAAAAAAAATTATGCTTCCTCATGGCAGGAAAGTATATCATTAGTTGTTTCTAGGCATTTTCTGATGTGTTCTACCAATTATTTAAATTTAAAATTTTTTTATACTTTAATAGCCTCGTAAAATGTTACTTTATAGGACCTTATGCTGAAAATAATCGTCGTTGAATTTTATATAGAATTCGTTTAATTATCGAAATTGCCAATAAATCATAGGTATGTAATAGTAACTAACCCGTATATGGTATAAGTAGCTGAAGACAGCAGGCTATAGCTGTAGCCATTTCTAAAATTTTATTTAGCCTGCAGCAGCTTACTAATAGCCCAACGGCTATTTATCGTCCAGCCTGGCAACCCTGACCAAAACTTAAATCATCCGCGATATTTAAAAAATACAAAGTGGGTATACAAATTTTGTTCAAAGTAGAATTGCATTAAATTATATACGGACTGCAAAAGAGAGTCCATTGTCTAATATTAAACTTATATTGAATATTGTTCCATGTATAACAACCGCATAAATAAAATATCAAAATGTAAATTAGCAATCAATACTATATAATAATTAACAATAAAAATCAAAACTGTAAAATTTATAGAAATATATATTATTGTTTTTAGTAACTTAAATCTGAAAATTCTGTTACAACTTAACTTCAACTATCTGCCGTTTAAATAGCAAATAGTTAGTAGTGAACATAAACATCAAAGAAACATTCATATATTTCACTTTAGAAATTAATTACGCTTAACATATACTTTTTTTAGAATTTTTAGAGAACGTTTAGAAAGTAAAGTCTAATTGCTGCTTGAATTGTTTAATCCTTAACAGATGCTTCTTTAGGTTCTTTATCATCCTCTTGTTGTTTTCTTTTTGATAACATTCCAGGTTGATAAAGTTGCATAGTTGGTCTATCCTTATTTCTTATTCGCCTTTGCACCCTAGGATCATTTTCCTTATTTTTAAATTTATCATGTTCATCGCTTTTGCCATCTTCCCCATCTCGTGAATAACATTTCTTCAATTCTTCTTTATCTCTGTTTTCTGTTTTATGTTCTTCCGATCCCATTTTATCATCTGGCGATTCTAGCTTAGATAAACCAAACTCATCATCTTTGTCACTTTTATTTTGATCAGATGTATCTTCCTTCTTTTGTTCTGCTTTTCTGATTTCATATTTTCTCTCTTCACGTCTTTCACTGTACTTTTTAACTTTCTTTGGAAATGCTTTTCCTTCAGTTTCTTTCTTATATTCATCTTTTTTGTGATCTTCAAATCTACCTCTCCGTTCACGATCTCGGTAATCATCCCTCCTGGTTTTATAATCTCTTTTATCATATGCTTCATACTTCTCAGAGCGAGCTGGATATTTAGGTTTAAATTTGGGATTTCCTTTAAAGTCATCATATTTTTTAATTTCTTTGGCTTTAGAAACAGTTGTTTGTTTTTCATTGCACTTATCTGTCTTTTCAATGTTCTTTTCCTTATCCAAATCTTCCTCTTTTATCGCTTTATCTATCTTATCCATTATTTTATCATCTGCTTTTATTTCAGTTTTAGTTTGCAGATTAGTTTTTGTAGATATGCTTTTTGTTGGAGATTTTTCTTCAAATCGTTTACGTCGTTCTTCTTCTCGAAGTTTTTTACGTTCAAGTTCCTTTTTTCTCCGTTCTTCTCTTTTTTCTTCCTTCGATTTCAATTTATCGATCTTCCTTTGTTTTATAAAATCTAATAAAGGTGTGCTTGATTCATTCTTTGATTCACTAGCAGGTTGATATGAAAATTCAGGTTTTTCCTCTTGATTTGGTTGTTGTTTCAAAGATTCTAAAAACTCTAGATAAATAGAGTCACTTTCAATTGAGCCAATTTTCGGATCTGGTCGGGGTTTTCCTCTCTTCTTAGGAATCTTCTGAAATGATGCGAACTCTACAACTGCTGCATATTCGTGGCCCTTACCATCAACGAATACATAATTGTCGAATTTTTCTTTAAATAAATATAAATCTTCCGATTTTAGGAAGTTTATGTAGACCCTTGAAAATGCATTTTCTCCTAATGACATATCACCTTTTACTGAATACATATAATCATAATCTGGAATGGGTGATACTTGTGAAAGAAATTCAACTTGTGTCATACTTGGTGGTAATCTTCGAATTATTACCTTCGTTGGGGGTTTTTCTCGTTTCTCATGTTTGTTTGTTTCTATTGCTGGTTTTTCTGTATTGTTATTTGTTGTATCGGATAAAGCCATGTCTTTTAACAAGATCAAATAACTTTTCGCTTACATTTAAATGTATTTTACTACATCTTAGAAATTACAAATTTATAGGTTAGCAATGGGTTAACTGTAGATAAATGAGTCCCTCTTTGTGAAAGAAATGGACAGATGTTTAGCGCGCCATCTTACCAATGGATCCACAACTATTAAAGAACTGTTAGGTGTAAATTTTCAGTATGGATTGGATTGGATACAACGGTGTCTGCTTTTGAGTTTGAGGTGGACTGGACGTGGAGTATGGTTCTGTTGGGGTATGTTCGTTACGGTTTGTAAAGTTCGTGCTATATTCGCACTTTAGGTGGCTTATTTATTTATGTAAAATCCTTAAAGACGAATTGTAGTTGCGTTTGGAGCAATGGCTTCTGCAAATTTTATGTACCATTCATATAATCGTAGCCTTGTGGAATGTTTAAAATTTGGTCGTCTCCATAAACTTTGGTTCGCCATAAACTTTAGTGACGAATCGAAGTTTAATTTGTGTAGTACTGATGGAATTTGTTATGTACGGCGTCCCACAGGAGAAAGATTAAATCCAAGATATTGTCAGAAAACTGTAAAGCACGGAGGTGGTGGTGTGGGGGTGTTTTTCTGGTAATGGAGTGACCATCTACATCGCATAAACAGTATTATGGACCGATTTGTGTACCAAAATATATTGCAAGACGTGATGCTGCTATTTGCTGAATGGAATATGCCATTTCGATGGCATTTTCAGCATGATAATGACCTTAAGCATACAGCTAGGGTCGTTAAGGAGTGGCTAACTGAGCAAGCAGTTAGTGTTATTTCTTGTCCAAGTCAATCTCCCGATCTCAATCCTATTGAGTGGGAGATTGTAAATAGAAAAATAATGCGTAATAAAAAATATAAAAACGCCGTTGAACTGTTTGATGTATTATCAACAGAGTGGCAACAAATTGATTTGCAGATTCTACACAATTTGATAGAGTCAATGCCTAAACGGTGCGCAGCCGTCATTAAAAATAAGGGGTATGCCACAAAATATTAATGCTTATGTAAATAAATTTAGAATATTATAGAAGTTGCTTAACTTATGTACTTAAAAATTGCTCGTTTTTTATACTACATTGTAAAAGTAATATTATTTAAATTAAAGTATCTAATATCAAATGTCCTTTTTTTCTTTGTAAGACTGTAAATTATTAAAAATTGAATCATAAGCCTCGTATGCGCTTTCCTTATTTTGCTATTTATAGCAAGCTGTCGTTCGTGGAGTTGCTTAACTTTTGAACGCTTGGTAGGTAGGTAGAAAATAAGTATTTCATTGGTGTAGCCAGAATTTTTATCTGATTAGAAAGTGACGTATTTATACTAGTTACGTGCATAAAAGCCTTATTGTAAGTTAAATTATATTTTTCTCAAATTTTAGTACCTATTACCTCATATTACTGATGTTTTTTTTCAGGTATAATGAGGATGCGTTTATGCATGTTCATGTTATTTGCTATTAGCCAAACTACAGTGCTTGCATTACAAGGTACTTTACAAAGTCTTTGTTATACCACAACAAGGTAATCTTTATCTTATCAGTACCTGGAAAAGTATATGAAACGAGATATTACTATACAAAATTGTGCTAGATATTTCTGTATGCTTATTGTATATATAGCATTTGCTTTTATATGTCTCAAAAACGACTATAGTAGCTTGTTAAATGAATTTAATAAGCTTGTGTGCGCGTGGTCATGTAACAATAGATAAATTGAATAAAAACTATCAACCTACACCAAGACCAAAAAGGTATAAAATATTTAACGTAAAATCAAACTGAATAAAATTGAAGGCAAACATTTGAACAATTAAGTTCTTATATTCAGGATTTGTTTTCTTGATATCTCTCACGAATTCAGATTTCATTTGTTTGGGATTATTACTACTAAAAATAATAATAGTTGTAATAAAAAAAAAACATTTGATGACGTCATAACTTTAAAAACAAATTACGTAACCAGATGACGATGTAATATAACGTAAAATAGTTGAAATTACTATACCCCTTCGAGATTTAAAAAAATATATATTAACAAAGACAAAGAATTTATCGGTTACTTTCCTTCCACACTGTAGAGCGGACTTGGTATGGTATTGATACATTTAAAATTTGCTTAATTGTGGGCGGTGGCAGTATAAAGCAGTTTGCACTTGATAATCTTTTAAAAAATTAATTACATTATTGCCACTGAAAATTAATGCAACGTTACATTGTTACTTTAACTGAACTTTAGATGAATCGTATACATACATAGAATACTTACAAATTTACATTTATGGTAAAACATAAACATACAAAGTTGTTTACAATTAAAATGTAAATTTTGAAAATGCTGGACAAAATAGTTAATAGTTAATTAACGGGTTTAGCACTGCATATACAATTACTTTAAAGTGTTAAAAATAAGAGCATGTTTTGCTTTTCATTGTTAACTTTATTATACACTGAGAACAAGCAATTTTGACATAACTAAAGAATTCATTATAAGTTATGAACATATTGCTATAAATTTTGGATATAAACCTTTTTAGGTAAAATTCGATTTGTATATTCGACGTACCAGATTTGCCAGATTGTACTAAATAAAATATGTTCGCCATATACAAACTAAATAATTTTTTTGTTGTTGTAGACGAAGCATAGAGATAGCTGTGGGTCCTAATGAGTTTGAAATAAGAACCGACTGGATTACTATTAGTGAATGCTGTCCTGGTTATACCGAAGTCGACGAATACTGCCAACCTTTATGCGATCCACTTTGCAATCATGGCAAATGCGTTGACAGTAACACATGTCTTTGCGAAGAAAATTATAAAGGACCATCTTGTTCTACACTAATTTGCCCTCCTGGTTATACGGGTACCGACTGTAAAGATGATTGTCCTGAAAATACTTTTGGACATAATTGTGAAGAAAACTGCACTTGCAAAAATGGTGCATGTGATCATATTACTGGTAAATGTAACTGCGAAGATGGTTGGAGTGGATTAGAGTAAGTACGATTGGCAGTAGATAATGACTTTGGTTGAACAGATGTTTACTTACTAATTTATTTTATCAGGGTCTATTGGCCTAAATTATTATATTCAGTATTTCTCTCAAAAAGGCTCTTTTGTATTTCGTTTTTAGTAGTTTCCACGGTGTAGATTATTTTGAATGAGGCTTGAAATAAAATTATTGATGATACATTCAGCTACTGAACTTCTACAAAAAGCATTCCTTAAGACATATATAAACTCTCACACTATATTTTACTTATTATACTATATTTTAAATTCTAATCCACAATGTTTCCTATGGTTATACATCTTTTTTTTCTTAATATTGGGATTTGAGATCTTAGGAAAGAAAATATTTTTTTTTGTTCTTCGCCTACTTTGCTCAATTTATCGCCAATAGTTGTTGACTTTCTCAAGCAACTGGCAGGGAGTTCCTCTATAATTCGTGAACAATAACAGGTATGAAAAAAAGTTAAGTAATAAAGATTATTATATGTTAACCCGCGGAATATATTCCTCATAAACTTTGGTTACTTAATGCTACGTAACTAACAACTATATGATTTTTGAAGTCAGTTTTAGTATAATATACCGACGTTTTCTTTACAGCTGCTCAGTGGCCTGTCCGCAGGGTGTAACGTGCTTCAATTATGGTATTTGCAAAGATGACAATTCCTGTGATTGTCTACCAGGATACATCGGAGAACAATGTGAAGACTTGTGCCAACAAGGCTACTGGGGACAAAATTGTACTAACCAATGTAACTGTGACAACGATTACTATTTTAATTGCGAACCGACTAGTGGATCCGTGAGTATTTTCTAAAAGATATTTGGCTATATATATCGTAAATGTCTGCAACAACAAACTCTGTACTGTGCCATACATGTTATTTTATTATAATAGAATAGATAAAAGTACATGAAAACTTAAAAATTATGTAATGAACTAGGCACATGTGTAAAAATGTATTTAATCGTTCTTAAAGCTATAGCCTGTGTTGGTGATAGCAAAAAACGGGGTGTTTTGTATGCTAATAATGATAGCCCGGACTAACTAAATAACAAAAGTATCGCACACTCCACTTTCTAGTATCAGTCTGCCTAATTCTTTAATTTTAGTTCTACCTTCGTAATTTAGTTCGTAAATTTATAGTGTTGTAGAGATGGTTAGAAATATTTTATCCATTTCGGCCACCCTGAGGACAACCTTTTTTGAATTTCTTCCTATGTAGCTCAACTTGTATTTTTTCAATTGAGTTCATGTGCTGGTATTTAAAATCTAATAAAAAAATTACTCATTCAGTTTTGAAAGTATGAACTTGTATTAAAGTTTTTCAAAAAATCGTAGAAAATCAGATTTTTCTCTTTACCGGTTTACCGGCATTTTTATAGGAGTAAGGTTCATTACTAAATTATCTGGTTAAGTACTACCGTAACTCGTAAATAAGCTGGGTGCGTACGCTTGCGCGGCTTTATGTTATTTTTATATTTATTATAGTTACAAATAAATAGAAGTTCTTATAAGTATATCCAAATACTTATCTTTCGATTGAACTTCTCGTTAGAAGCTATGGTACAAACGTTATTATATATGTATAATTGATATGTGGAATTCTTTGTAAATTCTTTTTATTTTAGTGTGTAAGTAAGTGCCAAAATGGTGAGTATTCAGATTCCGCCTGCTGGTGTAAAAAGGACTGGACTGGAGAATTTTGTACGGAAAAGCTGTGTCAGTTTGGCCATTATGGGGAAGATTGCGAAAAAACTTGTAAATGTCAAGGCGACACGACAAAACAGTAAGTATTTAATCATTTAACACATATTAGTGCTTCTTTAATAGTGGATATAGCCCAAGAATATGCAAATCATACTGTGCAATGGATTTTTGTTGCGGCACAAAAAAAGGAGTTGGAAGAGCTACAAAAAAAAACGTTTTTCTAGAAGAGCTTTTGAGGAAAGAACGTAAAATAAAAATAAAAATTTTCCAAAAAGAAAGTAATTTAAAAATGAAGATGACGGGAAGAACTCGCCAAATATCCTTTCAATTTGCCTCAATAGCAACCTGTATGGTTAATCATTTATCACTTCTTGATAAACCGAAATCTAGCTTAAAAATTATCTATATGTTACTGATTTGGCGCAAAAATCTATTTTGTTTTTAAGTTGTGACCGTGTTACTGGCGAGTGTACCTGTTTGACCGGCTGGATTGGAGATATGTGCCCCTTGTCCTTGAGCCTTGTCCATTCATGACATTCGGAGATAAATATAAGTACTATTACACTTGTCTCCGAATGTCATGCATGGACAAGGTCAGCAGCAACAGATTGAAGGTGGACAAGGAACCAGTGGCATCTGAAGTAATATTTCACCATGGCTCCAGATACCACCGAGAGTTGAGGGGTTTTAGTGGGTAGGCAACGTACCTGATGGTACACTGGAATCCCATACTCACAAGTCGCGTCGAGCTAAGCGCTTGGAGTGCGTAACTGCCATCCCTGGCAAAAAAAAAAACTTGTTATTACGTTTATTAAGAAGTGGACGCCGTATGATTGCTTTATGAAAATAGCAAGATATATATATATACCTTTTATTATTCATTTCTACATATTTACTTTGATCTCGTATAATTGATAATATAGAAGCAATTAGGTAGTAAGAAAAGGTGAGGTAAGTTGGCGAGCCCAAGAAACTAATTTATAAGAAAAAACAATTAAAGCTTTTACTACACAAAACTCCCAAAACATATGAAACGCTTTAAGATTCGCACGCGTTGCACTTATGGAGACTCAAAATGTACTTATCATATGCTAGATCTGGACTACATGAACAAAGAAAATTTGAAACCTTGATTTTTGTTAATATAAAAGTACAGAAGTTTTCTTTTATTTCAGCTATATGGATCCTTTCAACTTGCCTCAGTAGCAACCTGTATACTTAATTACTCATCACTTTTTGATACACCGAAATCTAGCTTAAAAATTATCTATATGTTATAATATGTTATATATTGATTCGGCGTAAAGGTCTTTTTTTTTTAAGTTGTGACCGTGCTACTGGCGAGTGTAGCTGTTTGACCGGATGGATTGGAGACATGTGCGAAGACCCTTGTCCGTACATGACATTCGGAGACAAGTGTAACAGTACTTGTCAGTGTGAATATGGTAAGCACAAAGGATGTGACAAATCAACAGGGGAATGCGAGTGTAAACGAGAATGGACAGGTATTTGTAATATAATTATTTACTTTTTATATTATTATTATTATTATATATATTATATTAATTATTATATACTATTAAATCATCTACGTAGGCTCTGTGTGAGTTTATGGTTAAGGATAAATAAAGTCCGTCCACTGTCTCACAATTTTCTATTAAACATATTAAAAGCGACCGGTTTCGTATAAAAATTACATCTTCAGAAAGAGAAACAAGACGGGACAAATAATTTTTTTTGATTTAAACAACATTCAAGAAATAATTTGAATTATGTTTTAATTAGTTTTTCTAAATTTATACATATAACTTCCCCTAAGCTATTGGATTTAAAAAAAAAGATAAATTGCCTTTTTTTATTATTGTTTTACTTATCCTTAATTATACTTCTTTTCTTTAGGCGTTACATGTAAGAGAAAATGTAAATGTGTAAATGGCTATTGTGACAACTACGGAAACTGCATATGTGATCCCGGCTGGCAAGGGAGAAATTGCGATAAGGAATGCGATGAAGGTTATTATGGAAATGAATGTAGTCATTTCTGTGGATTTCACGCAGATAAAGGTAAATGTGATATATATTGGTTAAATGCAAATAAGTTAGAATAACTGTGGTTGTTCGCATTTACGAGTAAAACTCAAATAAACCCAAAATATTTCCATCAAACCATCCCGGAGAGGAGATAAAATAGGATTGAACGTGGTCAACTCTGAACGTAACCCGTCGTAATCGTAAATTCAAATCTGTGTCTGTCGTGTCGTGCATTATTAGTGCATCTCAACTGTAGTCTTATGCATTTGAGCACATCAAGCGAATACAAAAGAAGTATTAGAGAATTCCGCCAAAAATCGACCTTATCCAGACCTCGTACCAGCAAATAGGGAGTAGTTAACGATGTTGCTTTTATTCTCTATCTTCTTTGATTAAATATATATTGATCAAATGTAATAGAAACGTAAGCTTGTGAATGTACCAGTTGCAGCTTTAAAGTGATTGAGCAAAAACAGAAACGGAAATTAATTTTGTTTTTAAGCAACGCTGCATCTTATGCACCTTCAAAATATAATTATTATTATTATACAAGGTATTATTAAAAATGTTAAAAGCATTTACAAGAGCTTTAATTAAGTAAGAGACTTTTATTGTGCATTAGCGATTCAGATTCAACTGAAGAAATAAAAAAAATGCGTAACAATTGTAAATGCTTTAATTTAGATTATAGTAAAAAAATATAATGCTAAGATAGCTTAGCTTCCTCATGGTATTGATGGAATAATTCACGGCAAACGCAACAAAAGGAGAGAAAAAAAAATACACACGCACGGACATGTTTCTGCCTACAAACTCGGCATTTCTTTGTCGTTTTGAAAGTTGTGGCATTAACTATGAGGCAACAGCGATAGAAGGTAGAGATAACAAAAAAAAAACGGTTTTGGTGTGTGGGATGGTGCAAGTGAATTTAGCCCCGAGTTACTATTATCAGTGCCTTTCAAAAAAAAACGGAAGAGACTATTGGCTTGGCGATTTATGCAAACGCTAAACGTATTCGTGAATTCCAAGTAGATAGTCAAGAAAATGATACTGATGTTGAAGAGAAACTTTCAATAGTGTTATTGATGTAAATTGCTTATTCTAAACTCAAGGACCACCATAGATAGTGGATTATGGAGGACCAATTCTTCTGAAATTAAGCTGGAATTAAAACTGAAATATCATATCAAACCAATTGTTGAAGATACATGCTTAATTTACGATAAAATGTTG
Organism: Marronus borbonicus; assembly: GCA_902655005.2. Classification (NCBI taxonomy): domain Eukaryota; kingdom Metazoa; phylum Arthropoda; class Insecta; order Coleoptera; family Scarabaeidae; genus Marronus; species Marronus borbonicus. The sequence goes on from LR737396.1 coordinate 732,665, forward strand.
GTTCTGTCACAGTGTTTGGGTTTTAAGATACAGGTTAAATCTAAAATAAGCAAACAATTTTTAGACAATATCATATGTGATCGCTTCTTTGGTCCTGAATGTGCTGCTGGTTGGAAGGGTAATAATTGCACAGAACATTGCTCATCAGATACATATGGTCGAAATTGCGAGAAAAACTGTTCATGTTCATATCCGAGGATATGCGACAGAGTTACAGGTAACAAATATTGTCCCTTCGATTACTATGTCTTCCATTTATTTAACGGTAACATTCCAGGTGAATGTCATTGTAAAGCAGGATGGTTCGGTGAAGATTGTGAGAAAGTTTGCGCAGTAGGTTTCTACGGAGTACATTGCAAATCTACTTGCAGTTGCCCAAATTGTCGTCCAACTGACGGATACTGTTGCCAGAAAAATTCACATGGTGAATGTGATCAATGTATGTTATACTAGTTAATAGGAATTTGTTAGAAGTTAATTTATTGAAAATAAGTCCCACAGCAATAACGTAATCATTTATATATTATTTTATAGGAAATTCCCTATGCCACACATCCGCAAAATAAAGTAACAATTTACAGTAAATAGAAAGCTAAAATTCTATTAAAGAGAGATCCAAAATGTGAGATCTTTATCGTTACACCATAATTGCACTAACTATTTATGAATGTATTAAAACGCGAAAATAATTTTCCTTTTCCATCGATGACCTTTGTGATTCTTTTCTGCTCTCAGCGCTTAATAGAATTACATCTTTATATTTACTATAAAATATTACTTTGCTTCATAAACAGTCGTTTTAAAAAAATAATGTTCACTTTCGACTGGATCATGTTAATACGTATGCATTTTAGTTCCAATAGTATTTTTTTATATTGTTGAAAATTAGATATGTTGATTTCCAGTAGCTAAGTTAGGCAACCCTTGATGAGAGTTTCTAACTAAGCACAGAAGACGCACAGACATAAATTGTCGAAATTTTTGCGTACACCTTCTACAGGAATGAGCAAAGATAACAGCTTCATAAGCGTAATATTTGTACTATTATTATTATATGTAACAAATAACCAAATTAATGTATTATAAAAGTGTATTTTTTTATAGATTGTCCAGAGAAACAGTTTGACATAGAGAACAACGTATGTGACCGAAAAAAATTCTTTACTGGAGCATCTGCCATGCTTTGCTCGAGGTTAAATATAGTTCTGGTTGCGGGGTTATTGATAATTATTTAAGCATTAGCAGATTGTAATTTTGATAGATTGAACAGACACGATTTTTAATTCATAGCTTTTATTATTATAAATAAACAAATTTGGTATTGTACGTAAACAAAGGTATTTTGAAAAAGAGGATAAAAATACCTGCTGAAACGTAATATGTAGCAATTTTTATTGGCATAGGAAAAAAATTAACGGGAAATCCCAAAGAAAGTAAAACTAAAAAAAGCAATAAATTTAAGACCTAATATTAAAAGGTAGCGGCGTTGGCTATTTTATCTTCTTAACGGCTTTTAATTTCTTTTTTAATGACTCAATTTAATTATCTCAATTTCACAATGTAAAAACTAACAAATGTTTTGGGCTATTTATAACAGCCTTCAACAAATATTTCTCAATGAGTATCGTTTTCAACAGAGATTACCGAAACGTTGGTGGTTGCAAAAAACGAGATGCATCTACACGTTTTTAATTGAATTTTATTGTTTCTACGATATTAAACTCCAACATAACGTGGTTTATACGTTGAACACCTTAAGAGGAAGAATTTCAAAGAAAAGGACAACTTAACATGCTATTCATGTTAAGTCTAAGAAATACTTGTATGAAGTAATTGATAGAGCAAGTATTCAATATATTTATTTATTTCATGTATTTTAAATAAAGGTGAGAAGAAAGAAAAGATGATCTTGGCCCACACCCTCAGATACTTCGATACTCCATTATGGAATTTTAGCCTGAGGATGTGCATCTGGTAGAAAACTGGTCGCTGTGTAGTTTTGTGCATAGTTCTTTGTGTACTTGATTTACATGTTTCATCAGTATCTGACTAGATCAGTCTAAGCAAACTATTTTGGATAATAGGAAACGTGAACAGGTTATTTTTGCTATTAGATTTTAGAATTGAATAATTCCATATGGATGTTTCATTTAAATCGCATAATAAATTCTTTGTTAGTTTGTGTTTCGATGTTACACTTTTATGGAAACGTTCTTTAAGTCTGCTACACAGTGAAAGTAGAATCTTCTTCCCGGTTTAGCAACATGCCGTTTATGGCGATCAAAACTTGGTTGGCCGCTCCTTGCCTTCCTTTGGTTACATTCGTGTTTAATAGTGGCAAATATACCTACGATATGCCTGGATAAATGCTATGGTAAAATGCGTACAGGGAAACCTTAGTTGAAACCAGTGATATTAAATGCTTCAGCATTTAAAGCTATGCATGCGAATCAATTTCTAAAATCCAAATTATTAATCCCGTGCTAGATTTGCAAAAGGCAATAAATACACCATAACAATTAATTGATGTAAACCTTTTTATATACTATTTTTTTACATATTCAAGATTTATACGTAAAAAACGATCCTTCTTTTCACGATTGGTATTGCACTTGATTGAACCCAAGGCGCTATTTTCTCTAACAGTTTTATAATTTCCCCAAAGCTTATTTGCACGAAAACCTCTTTAATTATTTTTCGCCTAGAACACTAACCAAATACCACACAAAAATTTAGGTTAAATAAAACAAAAATAACCATCATGATGCGCTTAGTACTCCTTTCGATCCACTAGATGGCTAAACACCCTCAGCTTTCAGAGTATACACATAGAGAGAGCCTATGAGGAAACGATTTACGATTGTAAAGAATCGGTCTTTCCCCGGATGCACACATTAAAACAAAATGAATAGAATCGTCTCTTTGTTTATGAGCCAGCTCGAATTTTAACTTTAGTGCATGGGCGTAATAAAATAAATTTAACGTAAGACAGACACGTAACGCTAATATAATGCTTCACAATTAATAAATATAGGTGGGAATGTTACATATAAATATATTCTTACTGCGAATTTCTAAGATAATTTAATACGCCATCTTAAATAAATGAACTTTTTAACCATCAGCGTATTTTGTATTGACGTATATGTAACATAGGTAATTGCGTTATTTGTGGTTAATAATTTTAAATTCACCGCGCAAATGTATTGAGGTGCTTTCCTAACTTACCGACCATGTCAGGTTGGCAAGGCGGCGGTATGAGGAGTGGGGGTAACGGATTGATATAATAAAGTACTAGTTTGTAAAAGAAAAGTGTGTTTTTAATTAAAAAACGAGAACCAACTCGGCTACATATTCTTTATTTGCATTATTAGTAGGTTAATTCTGCTATTAAACACGTTTCAAAACACAATGAAAAAGTCCCGCCCTCTATTGACCATTTAATTTTTTTGCAGGTGACATCTAATGCCAATTGTACTAACTATAAATTATATTTTAATCGAATATCTACATTACCTATAGATGAACTTGGTTCTTGGCCATTTCGAGGGGCGATCGTTTAAGATTTTGAGGTTATAACGCAAGTAAACGATTTGAAGAAGTCGAAGTAGATCAATAAACATATATTTTAAAATTTAACATTTCCAACGATAAATTAACAAGAAAGCTCGGACAGTAACAGAAAAACCTAGCCATGGCGGATGCCGCGGCCCGCCAACTTCAATACGAATACAAAGCTGTAAGTTTACGACTCATACTTAATGCGCTGTTTAATACTGATCGGTATTCTTTCTAGAATTCAAATTTAGTTTTACAAGCGGATGTGCGTCTCATTGAAAGACGTAGCCGCGATGAAGCAACGGGGGAAGTTATGTCCCTTGTGGGAAAGCTATCGGGCACTAAAATGGGTGATCGTGCCCAGAGGACAAGACCTGGAAAGGCAGAAGAACGTAAAGTCAAGTGAGTAACTTATTTTTGGCAATCTTGCACTTCACAACTCCTATTTAATGCGATCACTGTTGACTTTATATAGAACAGCCAACCTAATATTAGCAAACTTTGCTTTTCTACTGTGTTATTCGAGAATCGTTCAACGAATTTAAACATTTTAATTGCATATATTTATACATATTACTTTAGTTTAATTTTCTCTATTAAAAATAGCAGGAAAAGATGCCTTACTAGATACAGAAGAAGAAAATGCAATTAAATGCAAAACAATACGTTAGCATTAGTAGAGACAGAGACGCCTTGGTAGATTTTAACATATCATATAATGTGTCGCCTTCAATCTTATCTTTCAATCTTATTATTAAAGAAATACGACTATTTGGTGTTACTATACGTTTGACAATTTCTTTATATTGACATTGTAATGTAAACATTGTCCGGTGATGCACATGGGAGCCGCAAATTGCAAAATTACCCCATTTTTTTACAAAAATTAATTTCCCATTGGTTTTATTATTTTTATATACAGGCGACAGAAACGCGACGAAGCTCAATATGACTTTGCTAGAATGAAAGGAGCAACATTGTTATCTGAAGGTGTTGATGAAATGGTTGGCATTATTTATCGCCCAAAAACCCAAGAGACAAGGCAAACATATGAAGTGTTGTTGAGTTTTCTTCAAGAAGCATTAGGTGATCAACCACGTGATATATTATGTGGAGCTGCTGACGAGGTTCTCGCAGTATTGAAGAATGATCGTCTAAAAGAGAAAGAGAAAAAGAAAGAAACAGAAACATTAATTGGTATGTTTTTACAGTTAGGTGCCATATTGTTTTAAAAGTACTTTGTTTTATTTATCAGGACCCCTGGCAGAGGAGCGGTTCGCACTTCTTGTCAATTTAGGTAAGAAAATTACAGATTTTGGCAATGAAGAAACCAAAGCAGCTAATGTTGGTGAAGAAAATATAGACGAAACATATGGAATTAACGTGCAGTTTGAGGAATCAGAAGAAGAGGATGATGAGGACATGTATGGTGAAGTACGTGAGGAAATGGACGAAGAAGAAGGTGAAGAAGCAAACGATGATGGAACGATTCATGCGGAAAATGTAAGACTCAGATTATGATTATATTCACAAAACTTGATTTCTGTGCTCAGCATCTTCTAAACTAAACTTTGTGAATCTAAATCATATAAACTAAGTTAAAGAATTTGTGCCTGTTCATACCATCTTTATCCTGTGTTACTACCTCTTTTGTAAAACCGGACCTAAATATTTTGATTTGATATCTTCACTTCCAAACCTAATATTACTCCAAGCTCTTTGGCTCTAGCGTCATTATCGATTGCTGCAACTCGATTCTAACTCGGATGAATAATACCAACATTTGTATATAAATGATAGATGCTTAACACTTAAAAGATACGGAGACATACTGTGTATCTGGAAATACTCTAAGTAAATAAACATTTCAAGTAAGTATATTTCTAGTTGGGTGGAGTTGAAGAAATGAAGAAAGAGAAGTCGTTGCATCCTTTAGATATTGACGCTTACTGGTTGCAACGTAGGCTTTCGAAAATTTATGATGATGCGATGGTGTCTCAAGCAAAGGCTGCCGAAGTGTTAAATGTATTGCGTGACGCCGGTGACGACAGAGAATGCGAGAATCAATTAGTTTTGCTACTGGGCTATGATTGCTTCGATTTCATCAAGATTTTGAAGAGACATAGGCAAATGAGTAAGGGTATTTTTTTATATTATGTACTTAATTTACTCTCGATTAAAAAATACATTTTACGATTTCGAGACAACAATAAATTATCTCTTAATTTTATTTATTTTAGTACTTTATTGTACACTACTAGCGAAGTCACAAAGCGAATCCGAGCGTCAAAAAATACGTGACAAGATGTCTGACGATCCATCATTAGCGAGGATTTTAAGACTCTTAGATACAGGTAAAGGGGAAGATGACGGGGAAGATAATGAGTCCACCACGAGATCTTCAAGACGTAAAGATCATTCTGACGATATGGACGTAGGTCCCAGTGGACAAGTTCCTGGTTCCAGACAACTTGTCGATTTCGAAGATCTAGTATTCACGCAAGGCTCCCATTTCATGGCGAACAAACGCTGTCAATTGCCCGATGGGTCATTTCGTAAACAACGAAAGGGATACGAAGAAGTCCATGTTCCAGCGTTAAAGCCGAAACCATTTGGAGACAACGAAAAGTTACAACCGATCGATCAATTGCCGAAATATGTACAGCCTGTTTTCGATGGCTTTAAAACGTTAAATCGTATTCAAAGCAGACTTTGGAAAGCCGCCTTGGATTCGGACGAAAATTTATTACTATGCGCTCCCACAGGTGCTGGTAAAACAAACGTTGCGTTACTTAGTATGATGAGAGAGATCGGTAAACATATTAATGATGACGGTACTATAAATGCTGACGATTTTAAAATCATTTATGTGGCGCCTATGAGATCACTTGTGCAAGAAATGGTTGGAACTTTTACCAAACGTCTTGGAAGTTATAACTTAACTGTGTCTGAATTAACTGGTAAGTGTCGGTAGTTAGTATATTATTACGCTATAGTGAGCGAACCGGCGAAATCTTGATCGCACCGTGGACTATTCTGGTGATTCTTAAAGAACAATCAACGTTCTTGAAGAATCACTGTACAAGCATTCTAAGGTCTATGTAGCAGTTTTTGTTACTGTCACTTCTATGATTTTTTGTCCTACTCAATGTTGCCATGGGTTTGTCGTGTACACTAGAGTATTTATTTCTAATGCGTGTCTGAAGGCCGCCTATTCTATAAATACATTTATAAATTTGCAAAAATTATATTATATTGGTACATTTTATCCGAATAATCTTGGGAATATTTTTGTAGGCGATCACCAATTGACGCGAGAACAAATTGCTGCCACTCAAATTATTGTATGCACTCCTGAAAAATGGGACATAATCACAAGAAAGGGAGGTGAAAAAACGTTCACGTCCTTAGTGCGGCTGATTATTATCGACGAAATTCACTTGCTCCATGATGAAAGAGGGCCGGTTCTAGAATCATTAGTAGCAAGAACAATCAGAATGATTGAATCTACGCAGGAAGATGTACGTCTTGTTGGGTTATCCGCTACCTTGCCAAACTATCAAGATGTCGCAACATTTTTACGCGTTAAGCCTGACACTGGGTTATTCTATTTCGATAACAGCTTTAGGCCAGTGTCCTTGGAGCAGCAATACATTGGTGTAACTGAGAAAAAGGCCATTAAAAGGTATCAAGTGATGAACGAGATCGTTTACGAGAAAACTATGGAGCATGCTGGTAGAAATCAGGTAAAAATTAGCATTCTTTATTAACCATATTTAATATTATACATAAGAATATTCATTTGTTGTAAATAATGTCAATTTTTATTAAAAAAAGAAAAACAATGAACGGTTGCTGTCGTAACGTGCTTGCAAATTCATGTGCACGCACGTTACGACATAGTTTCCTAATGTTAAGTAGTGAAAAAATTAACGTATATACCATTGAATTAATATAACAAACTTCTGTTTGGATTTTCAAATTTGATGTTGGAGTTGTTAAATTCTTTCTTTTTTAGGTACTTATTTTCGTCCATTCACGAAAAGAAACAGGTAAAACCGCAAGAACAATCAGGGATATGTGTTTGGAGAAAGATACCTTGGGGCAGTTTCTGCGGGAAGGATCAGCATCCATGGAAGTTCTCCGAACCGAGGCTGAACAAGTAAAGAATCAAGAATTAAAGGATTTATTACCGTACGGATTCGCTATCCATCATGCAGGAATGACAAGAGTTGATAGGACTTTGGTAGAGGATTTATTCGCTGATCGGCATATACAAGTTTTAGTATCCACTGCCACATTAGCATGGGGTGTTAATTTGCCTGCTCACACTGTTATTATCAAAGGTACTCAAATTTATAACCCGGAAAAGGGACGATGGACAGAGTTGGGAGCTTTGGATGTTTTGCAAATGCTTGGCAGAGCTGGAAGACCGCAGTATGATACGAAAGGCGAAGGGATTCTAATAACCAATCACAGTGAATTGCAATATTATTTGTCATTATTAAATCAACAGCTTCCTATTGAATCACAAATGATAGCTAAGTTACCTGATATGTTGAATGCGGAGATAGTGTTAGGCTCTATACAGAGTGTTAAAGATGCAGTCACTTGGCTCGGCTACACATACTTGTATATTAGAATGTTACGTCAACCAACCTTGTATGGGATAACACATGACCTAATGAAACAGGATCCGCTTTTAGAACAACATCGCGCTGATGTAGTGCACACAGCTGCATTACATTTGGAACGTAGTGGCTTGGTTAAATACGATAGAAAACTGGGACAATTCCAAGTTACAGAATTAGGTAGAATTGCTTCACATTACTATTGTACTCACGAAACCATGTCGACTTATAATCAATTACTAAAATCTATGCTGAGCGAGATTGAATTATTCAGAGTATTTTCGTTATCGAGTGAGTTTAAAAATATTACTGTACGCGAAGAGGAGAAGCTAGAGTTGCAGAAATTAATGGAACGTGTTCCTATCCCTATAAAAGAGAGTATGGAAGAACCAAGTGCTAAGGTCAATGTTTTATTGCAAGCTTACATCTCTCAATTGAAATTAGAAGGTTTTGCATTGATGTCAGATATGGTTTACGTGACTCAAAGTGCTTCTCGACTAATGAGAGCTATATTTGAGATTGTGTTGCACAGAGGTTGGGCACAGTTGACAGATAAGACATTATCCTTGTGTAAAATGATTGATAAGCGCATGTGGCAATCAATGTCACCTCTACGACAATTTAGAAAAATGCCCGAAGAAATCGTAAAGAAAATCGAAAAGAAAAATTTCCCTTGGGAAAGACTATATGATTTAGGCCCAAACGAAATTGGTGAATTAATACGTGTACCTAAATTAGGTAAAACTATACATAAATACGTTCATCAGTTCCCTAAATTGGAGTTATCAACTCATATACAACCAATAACTCGGTCGACTTTACGAGTTGAATTAACAATCACACCCGATTTCCAATGGGATGAGAAATTGCACGGTGCATCGGAAGCCTTTTGGATTCTAGTCGAGGATGTTGACTCTGAGGTAATCCTACATCACGAATATTTTTTGCTGAAAGCGAAATATGCTGCCGACGAGCATTTGGTGAAATTTTTTGTGCCTATTTTCGAGCCGTTACCCCCACAATACTTTTTGCGAATCATTTCCGATAGATGGATAGGTGCTGAAACTCAATTACCCGTATCGTTCCGACATTTAATTTTGCCCGAAAAGAATTTCCCACCAACTGAATTGCTAGATTTGCAACCGCTTCCAATTACAGCTTTGCGAAATGCTAAGTATGAATCGTTATATACGGATAAATTCCCACAATTTAATCCGATACAGACGCAAGTTTTTAATGCCGTATATAACAGTGACGATAACGTTTTTATTGGAGCTCCTACGGGATCTGGAAAAACAGTTATAGCGGAATTTGCAGTCTTGAGATTGTTCCAACAAAATCCCGAGGGTCGTTGTGTTTATTTAGTTCCAAGAGATGCTTTAGCCGAGTTAATCTTTGCCGACTGGCATAATAAGTTCGGTCAATTACTTGGTAAAAAAGTCGTTTTACTAACAGGTGAAACTGGAACGGATTTGAAGTTATTGGCAAAAGGCCAGGTTGTCATAACAACAGCCGAGAAATGGGACGTTCTGTCACGACGATGGAAACAAAGAAAAAACGTACAAAATGTTCATTTATTCATTGTTGATGAACTACACTTAATCGGCGGCGAAGATGGACCAGTTATTGAAATTGTTTGTTCGCGAATGCGATACATTTCTTCGCAAATTGAACGTCAAATTCGAATCGTAGCTTTATCCGCCTCTCTTACGGACTATAAGGATGTCGCCCAATGGTTAGGATGCAATACTAATTGCACATTTAACTTCCATCCCAGTGTTCGACCTATACCTTTAGAACTGCACGTTCAGGGCATCAATATCACTCATAATATGTCCCGATTAATTGCCATGTCGAAACCTGTATATAATGCTATTACTAGACACAGTCCCCACAAACCGGTGATCATTTTCGTACCTACTAGAAAACAAGCAAGATTAACCGCTGTAGATTTATTAACATACACAGCTGCTGAAGGGCAGCCAAACAAATTTTTCCACGCCGAGGAAGAGGATATTAAGCCGTTTCTGGATCGAATGTCTGATAAGGTCAGTTGTTTTCGAGGGATTCTAATAGTTGTTTTTTGATATAACAAATACGTAAAATTTTTCATTGTTTTACTCAATATCCTAAAACAGTCGATGTTTTAGCTTGATTACATGACTTATCTTTTATGTGATGCCATATTTTTAGACATTAAAGGAGACCCTTTCCCAAGGAGTTGCTTACATGCACGAAGGTCTAACTGCCAGTGATCTCCGATTAGTGGAGCAACTATTTGATTCTGGAGCTGTTCAAATAGCTGTGGTAACTAGAGATTTATGTTGGGCCGTTAATATTTTTGCTTACCTCGTTGTAATTATGGACACTCAATTCTACAATGGTAAAATTCATGCGTACGAGGACTATCCTATCACAGATGTCTTGCAAATGGTTGGTAGAGCTAATAGGCCTTTGGAAAACGACGATGACGCTAAATGCGTATTGATGTGCCAAAGTTCGAAGAAGGATTTCTTTAAAAAGTTTTTGAATGATTCTTTGCCAGTTGAGGTAGGTTGATATCAGCGAAGGTGAATGATGACGTAAACGAGAGGACGCGGACAGCGATTCGATTTCCTCGCGTATTTTTCTTGCATATCGTGTACATTGCACTATGTAACGGAAATACACGAAGAAGTCGAATCGTTGTGTGCTTACTTTTTTTTATTTTTTTTATATTTCGATAATTGAAATTTCAGAGTCATTTAGATCATCGCCTTCACGACCATTTCAATGCGGAAATTGTAACGAAAACAATTGAAAATAAGCAGGATGCCGTGGACTACTTAACCTGGACATTCCTATATAGAAGATTGACACAAAATCCAAACTATTACAATCTTCAAGGAGTCACTCATCGTCATTTGTCCGACCATTTGTCAGAACTAGTTGAAAATACTTTCTCTGATTTGGAACAATCAAAATGTATTAGTGTTGAGGATGAAATGGATTGTTTGCCATTAAATCTGGGAATGATTGCTGCTTATTATTACATTAATTATACCACAATTGGTAAGTTATTAATTATACGCTATAATTTGTACGTGTAATTTCAATTTTTGTACATAAAAAATATTACCTCAACCATATCGTTCACTCCTTTTCAGAACTATTCAGTCTGTCACTCAATAACAAAACCAAAATTCGTGGCCTCTTAGAAATCATATCATCAGCTGCCGAATACGAAGATATTCCAGTTAGACACCATGAAGACAATATACTGAGAAGTTTAGCACAACGATTGCCTAATAAACTAACGAACGCCACCGGAGGTCAGCCGAAATACAATGACCCACATGTGAAAACCGATCTTTTACTCCAAGCGCATCTCTGCAGATTACAACTTGGTGCCGAACTTCAAGGTGATACGGAAGTTGTATTAGGCAAAGCGATTAGATTGATTCAAGCCTGCGTCGATGTATTGAGTTCAAACGGATGGCTATCTCCAGCTGTAGCTGCTATGGAATTGGCACAAATGGTAACGCAGGCAATGTGGAGTAAAGATTCTTACTTAAAACAATTACCCCACTTCAATGGTGACATCATTAAAAGATGTACCGATAAGGTAAGCATATTTGTGTGGAGAATTGGCAAGTTTTCAAAAAAAACGTAAATGCACAGAAACGGCCAACAGGTATTTTATTCTAATTGTAAGAAGTGTAAAACGTATTACATATGTATAATACCTGTCTATCGCTATACAGTATGTAGGATGCAGGTACAACATATGTAACGATGTATGAAGCAAACAATACATAACAGCTTATTCGATAATTTTATTTTAAGCGCGTAGAAACGGTATTTGACATTATGGAACTAGAAGACGACGACAGATCGAAGTTACTTCAGTTAAGTGATGGTCAAATGGCAGACGTTGCTAGATTTTGTAATCGTTACCCCAATATTGAAATGACATACGAAGTGTTGGACAAAGATAACATTCATTCAGGATCTTCCGTTCAAGTCGCCGTACAATTAGAACGTGAAGACGAGATAAGCGGTCCTGTAATTGCTCCATTTTTCCCGCAGGTAATATATTGAGTTTAATTTTCATCGATCTCTGATGGAAAGGAATATTAATAGCGTAAAGTGAAGGAATTGTAAAGAATGGCTTCATCGGCAACAATAGAACTGAACGATTGTTCAAAGTCAATTCAAAAAATTTCCGTTAGAGCGGCTGCACTTTTTATTTGTCAAATATTTTCATTTCGAGAGAGAATAATGAAGGATGCACATATATTACGCATTTTTTCATTTATAGTTGTGTCTCTTTACAATTCTACTCAACGTTAATAGTTCAGTTTATAATAATTCAGTCAATAGTTTATATACAGCATGTCCACCTAGTACGTGAGTGGAAGATAGGTTAGTGACAAGTCCTGCATACACAAGATTCAGTTTCCGCTATATACGACACGTTTGGTTTCTTAAATGTACGTTTCGTTTAGAAAACCACATTTATATCATGCGCAGTGGAAACTGTTATGCAAAACTTGTCTCCGAATAATCTTTGAGAAAATTAGATTGATCGGCAAAGAAATTATCTTCTATCCACGTACTAAAAGACACGCTTTATGTTTATAATCTGACAGAGTTGTTATATAAAAACAGTGGTGACACTGCCTTTAGATTTGGGAGTGTTGTCAATTTCCGCGAAATGAAAATTTACATAAATGTTCACTTATTCGGTTCATAACATGGCTCAATTATTTAAATGCACTAAATTTAATTTTAAAAGGGATTGTTAATGCCGGACGTAAGTAAAGATATTTTTAATAGTGCAACATGTGTAATGAGTTTGATACATATCTTACAATTACAGAAACGAGAAGAAGGTTGGTGGGTTGTTATTGGCGATCCAAAGTCAAATTCCTTATTATCGATCAAAAGACTAACACTTCAACAGAGAGCACGTGTGAAACTAGATTTTGTCGCTCCAAGACCGGGCCATCATAACTACACTTTGTATTTTATGAGTGATGCGTACATGGGTTGTGATCAAGAATACAAATTTTCCATAGATGTAGGCGACTTTGAGACGAGTGGAAGTGAATCAGATTAAGAATTATTTGATATATGAATTTATAAATGTATATGTCCTTGTAATGTTAATAAGTGCTATTAAATGTTAAGGGAATAAATAAGTTTTGAGAATTATGTTTTTATTTTTATTTTAAAAATAAATGTTTGCTTATGACAAAGAATTTCATCATCAATTTTGCCATAGTTTCAATACTTTATCTTTTCCACCTGATGCAACTTTAGTACCATCTGTTGACCAATCAACTGCATAAACTTCATCAGCATGCCCGGGTAAGTCGATCTCTAGCTTTTTAGTATTAATATTCCACAACTTCAATGTTGAATCTGCGCTTGCGCTAACCATTAACCTTGAGTCAACAGAGAACGCAACCATATAAACAGCTTGAACATGGCCACGCAAAGTAGTTAAAAATTTTCCTGTTTTAGCATCCCACAGTTTAACACTTTTGTCAAAAGAAGCAGATGCTAATATACGTCCGTCAGGTGAAAATTTAACGTCATTTACTAATTGTTGGTGACCTGTTAGTCTTGCAAGGTGTCTTTTATCTTTCTCTGGATCCCATAAAAATAAAGTAAAATCATCTGAACCAGAAACAAGTCTTTCACCACATACTTGAACGATTTCTTTATACCTCGCGTACGCCCAATCTTGTAATTGGTTTTTATCATCTATTAGCTTGTGGGTCTTTTTGATAGGATCGAAAGGACCTATCCTTAAAATATAGTCGGTGTTCAATGCTAGCGTATTTACCCAATGTGCGTGACCTTCGAGCGTTCTACACAAGGTACCGTCGCTGGCTCTCCATACTTTTACAGTTCTGTCTTGAGAGGCGGTATACAACAGACCAGACCCGCCCCATTTCACTACTGTTACGCATTTAGTGTGCCCAGATATTATTCTGACACTTGTTCCTAAGACAATATCCCATATTCGAACATCACAATCTTTGGAAGAGCTGGCTATGAATCTACGAGAGAAGAACAAAAGAATATTTAGAAAATAATTTTTTAATACATACTTTGTTCTGAATATATATTATTATGTACATGCATAACAGATGCAATAGAAAATGCAATATATTTATTTTTTTAAATACAGCGATCGGACGACGTCACACCGCTGGCGCGTTTTAAATCACTTTGTATGGACATTTTTAGAAAATCTTTATTCCTAAATAGTCATTACATACAATTTCAAAAGCAAACAATATTTTTGCAACTTCCCTAATTCATGTTCCTCCCAGTTTTATTTACATAAACGGTTTCAAGAAATCCGAGGAACAAGAATTTCACACAATTCACACAACAACAACGTAACCAAACAACAAGCTAGATGATTATGATTTGAATTTGTTCATTATGGCCCAGTGTCCTAGCAATTGCACCAAAACCTACCCTGCAGTTACCGAGGAAAATATTAGCACATTGTTGGCAGAGACATAATAATGACATTGTCCTGACAGTAGTTTTGCATTATTATTTTACTCATAGGCCATATTCTCTCTTTTTATGTTTCATAAATATTTACATTCTTGATATTTTTCAGGAAATTAACTAGATGTTGCTTGCAAAGTTTGATTTCGACCATTTTGATATCGATAATAAGCACAATAGCTGCTTTAAATGTTGTCATGAGAATTGTCACCGATTTCAATCGATGAGACAAATGTCGCATCTGCAATTGTTGAAGAATAGTAGGCGTTTACAGAGCACGGTTAAGTATCATGTCTGGACCAGTGTCAGTAATATTTTCCTATGTAAAATGGAACATTAATGATTAATAAATATTCGGATAATAGGAGAAAAGAAGGATACCTCAACATAGACTAATGATCATTTTACCTGCATTCGCTGTTTCTATGGTATGGTTCCCAACTGAGAGAAGTAATCCATTGTTTATGGCTATGCATTATACGTCCTATTTGTTTCCCTGTTTGAGGATCCCATATAATCAATTTTCCATCTTTACATGCTGATGCAAGTTTACTACTATCAGGTGACCACGCTATACACAACACCCAATTACTATGTCCTTTACAGACATACAATGGGCTTTGAATATTGACGTCCCAAAACCTAACGGTGGTATCTCCAGACCCACTGGCTAAATGCTCACCATTAGGACTAAAACTAATAGATATAACTGCTTCTGCATGTCCAGGTATTGAGCTTGTACATCTTGTTACTGGACGGACGCGAAAGACGGCCTGTTGTTGGTAGATTATGTCTAACACACATTCCGTATTAAGTGTGCTTATATCAACACATTCTTGTAAATCTTTTGTAATTTCCTTATCGTTAATATAGAATAAATAAGGAACTCGTTCTGTCTGCTTTAAAAGTGCGTTGCAAATTAACGTTAATTGTTCCACATTACAGTTTAAAGGCAAATCTAACTCGTCTCCAATTACTTCACCATTTTCTGATTTCAGTTTACACAATACTCGCCTTGTCTCTTGGTCATTTTTACTAGTCATGATTAAAAGAATTTCGCAGTTATTGCAAACCTGACTTAATAAATATTCTTTATATTTAACACACTAATTAACCAATCCATTAATTTGCATGTGATATGTTACAAACTAACCTCACTTTTAAACTTCATTTTATATTAGAATTCTGTAAATTGAAATTGTGTAGAGCTCTAGAAGTTCTCATTTGCTAATCCACTGGTGACAGCGCCATCTATGACAATATAGGAGCATCAAGCCTCTCCATCTTTCCAAATGATCTTTTGTGATTATAGACTCGTAATAACATTACAATATAATTAACAATAAACGAAGTCCTTTTATTCGTATCATGCTAATAAATATTAAGAGTTTAAAAATTGATTTTTTTAAAGTACGCGTTTATTTAAGTAAAAAAGATCATCCATAGATACCATCCAGATGATTTTTAGGCAAAATTGATAATTTTTGAATTTTTAATAAATTCCAACATAAAACCAAAATTTGAATTTTTCATGTTTTATTTTAAATCCCCTTTCAGCTCAGGAGATTTCAGCTCAATACAAAGGCTTCGGTTACATGTTTTTGAGTAAAATCGGACCCGGAGAATCGATTCCCGCCACCCTCATTTACCTATCTCCTTTTTGTTCGAATTACACCCCGACAAAGGCTAAATATACGGATCAAAGATTTTTAATGGATCCAAAATGAGGAAAGAAATTCGGACGATTTGACGATTTCAAAATTGTTTTAAAATATTTATTTTGATGTTGGTTCCTTATGCAGTTTGGTCTGCTGATTACAGGAATTACAACCATTTTGCGATGGTTTTTGAGAAATTTGAGTTTGAATGTCATTATTTTTTTTTTGTAAAAGAGTGGTTGAAATAGAAAGCAGTACTTAAGATTTTTGTTTAAAAAAGCTAATTATTTCTACGCTCCAAAGATATTTGACTAAAAGAAGGAATTTTCTAATAGGAATCGGGCTTTCTACCACTAGATAGACCCTTATACTCGATAGGTGGACAATGTGAAATGCCAAGAAGAGGTGGTGGCAATGATTCTATGAATGTTTATTTGATTTTGAAGTTCCTTCTGTGTACTTACGAACATATTTTATTAATTTGCATTCCCATTTATATAATTAATTGTGCTTTAGTAGTATATAATACATACATGGTAATGTCTCTTTTTCTATTGCGTGTAAAAGAATCCTCATTCCGCTATTATTTTCTCTCTTTAACATTTAGCCTTCGCCCGTGCTTTAGCCATACTAAGCGTATGTGAAAAACCACATCCGGTTAATTCGCGTTTGTAGTGCTCCTTCTTAAAAGCTATGTACATGTATGTGGCGAGCACACATATAGGTCCATTCAAAATTGATACCTAACAAACCTTTATAGTTTTATGCACATAATACGATATAAAATTAATTTTGAAACACATATTTTTCATTGTGCAAGGGTTGTTATAATTGTAGAAATTGTCATATTTAATTTTAATTTTCTTTTGGATCCAAGTTTATAACTCGAATAGAGATATTTAAATTTTTGGCGAATTTGCTTTTTATCATCCGAATTCCCAATTTACATTGCCCGTGAATTAGGAACTCGGCTTAGTAAGGTGCGCCCCCATTGTATTTCTTTTATCTCTGTACGTTCCGGGACGGGTGGCTTTAAGGCATATAGAAATTTATAAATTTTGCGGACAACTTCAGGAGTTCGGTTGACTAAATTGTCCGCGAATTATGAAAAATTTATAGTCAGTATAGATGCGTTAGATAGATCTGCAAAAGATTATGATGATTCTAGCACATTTCGAAGAGATAAATGTGAAAATGAAAAGAAGAATTTTTTATTATATTTTAACGGATAAGGGGTACATATTGGAAAAAAAATTCACCAAAGTCTCATATAAAGCATCTCTGCAGAAGGACTAATGTAAATATGCAATAAACAAAAAGTAATATAATGATAGCAAGGACTGTGGCGTAGTATGGTAAACAACACATAAGTATCGGCACCCTCCGCACCACACATTCGGTCACCGGTTGATGATGAGGACCATTCCTGTCCTCGAAACGGCCGTCCCGGACTATTTATTATATTAGTATATAATAAATTAAACTTGTGTGGTGCGGAGGGTGCCGATACTTATGTGTTGTTTAAAAAGTAATATATTGTACTAAATACTGTGTGTTTCTTTTTTGAAAATATATTTCAAAAATTAGTAAAGACTCAGTCACCTGAATGCATTTAACATAAACATACTGTAGATACCGTAGTGAATCATAAAACATTTGAAGTGAGGGAAATAACTCATTAAAGGTATCTGTAAAGATCCCTCCCCTGCTAGTATTTGCCGAAAAGAGGTTATTAACTTTTTTGTACAAATAAACAGTTACTTTCGAATAATAGTACATGTATAATCAAACTGATGCAGTTCTAAAGTGTTCCCTTCAATCTAACAATTATATTCATCATACTGCAAGATAAAACAGCTCATCATTCTTTTGCAAAATGGACATCTGTGTGCTTCAGGTGCTAACACTCTGATCTTGGAAACAATTATGATATTTTTCTAGTAATACATTTCTAATGTTTAGTGAGATGTTAAAGCAATTTGTGTACTAAGCATATGCTATAGCAAATAGAATAGGAAGTTAAGGAAACATGTCGAGAAATAACATCAATGGCAGTCGTAGCTTGTCATCGGCTAGCTGTAACAGCATAATATCCGATGCAGATGATAGTATAGATAATGGAATTGAAGAGTTAAGCATTACAAAAAATAGCAGACCGTCCTCCACTTCTTCAAGAACCCAAAAAGCTAAACGGATACGTTTTTATCATAACGGAAACAAATATTTCAATGGTGTAGTAGTTGCGGTTGGTCTAGAGCGTTATAGGTCTTTCGAGAGTTTAACAACTGAACTTACGACGTTATTGATGAAAAGTGTCACAATACCAAACGGTGTACGCACAGTTTTTTCAATGGATGGGAAGAAGGTATTGATCAAACATATTTTACTAAATACTCAAGAAGTTCCATAAATTTAAGCTATTGCTTATTTGGTAGAAAATTGAGCTTGGATTTGTTCAGTAATAAAATATTGATTATCTTGTAGGTGTCAAGTTTGGATGACCTAGAAGATGGGAAGGAATATGTGTGTGGTGGTAAGGGTGAGGTTTTCAAGAAAATAGAGTATAGTAAAACTGATCATAATAAATCAAAGCGACTTTCAAGCAGCAGATTTTCCGGCCCTATAATATCTCAACCACGAGTTGTACCACCAGATTGTGTTAGACCCAGAATAGTTACATTGATTAGGAATGGAATAAAACCACGAAAGGTAATTACGATTAATTTGCTTTTCACTTGGAAACGGAAGAAAAAGTTATCGGCTGTTAAATAATTGGAAATTAACGATTATGTAACATTATTAGTAAACAAATGGTTTTTCTGAGTTACGCAATAAAACAAAGCGCTGGTGTATGTTGAATATTTAAAGAAAAATTGATGATAGAATCAACAATTTCTATCAGGCTTTACGTTTACTCTTTAATAAGTAAGACTGCTACCTGTTAAAACAAAAATTGCTTCATAATTGTTAAACGTGGCTACAAATTTATTCAAATTGAATAAAAGTTTTTACGTTGCAAATGAGGATACATATGTTAAACAGTAGCATGTTTTTAAGTTTGATATTTCGGAAATTATTTGGTGTATTTGAATGAAATTTGGCATATAGATTAAAATCATTGAATTCTATATTGTAACTGTTTGAGGTTTCCCTTTTTTGAGATACAGGGTTGGACTTTTTTCAAGGACACTAGCCCAATCTTTTTTGTTTGTTCGATATATCATTTAACCATATAAAAATTTTATTGAAAAAAATTGCAGATAATTGTTTATAGTAATAATAATCTGTTCCAAAAATCTTAACCATTTGTGTTTAAAACTGAGAAAAAATTAATTATGCCGGATTTTGTAAGCTAACAGAGCAGTAATAATGTCAATGCTAATAATTTTTTAAAGCAGTATTCAATTGTACAAAAGTATTATTAGTTATTTCAGTATCTTTTAATTCTTTCTAAACTTTTTAATATTAACAATTGGGGCTCTATTTGGGTAATAAGCTTTAAAAGGAACACGCATTTCACTATATTGATCCTTAGCGTTTGTATGTTTCTTTTTACTCCAATGTTTTATATGAAGAATCGACGGACACCGTTCAATTTTTACGGATCTTAGAATGTTTTAATAGAAAATAAGTCGATCACATATTTGTAGGAACAAATACCGCGCATGTAAGTAGTTACCATTACATTGTTCATTTACACATTATAGACTCCTTAAGATACAATTAAAACTATCCTAAATATTTTGTTATTCTGTTTATAAAACCCAACTTCGTACAATTCCCAATGACGTCAGGTGTTTATATGTGTACCGTGGATGTACAGTGGCCGGTTTATGTTTTGTCTCCCCCCTTGCAAGGACTAAATATCGATACTATTTTCCGTGTTGCAAGGTTAAGTACTTAGGTTTTGCAAATAAAAGCACAGAACTGCGTTTATTGGGAATACCCATCTTAAAATGGGAGTAATGAAATCTACCTGCAAATCGTAAAATAATCCAAGCGCACGGCTACGAGTGGTAGAAAGTATAGCTACATCGTCTCAGGGGGAGACAAAACATAAAAATTTCACTGTACGTAAGATTGTAAGCTCGTACGTGAAAAACAGCGATAGGATTGGTTTTGATAGCTTCTATCCATATTTTCACTAATTCGATGTGTCGACTTAGCATTTCCTATCATTTATGTTTGGTTATTTTATTGTGCCGGAAGCTGAAATATCTTATTTACTAACGATAAATAATTATAACAAGGACTGGTAAACAAGATAAACAACACAAAAGTATCGGTACACTCCGCACCGAACAAGTTTAATAAATTAATTAATCCAGGATGGTCGTTTCGAGGATATATGAGATCCGCACTCTCATCCAGTGATCGAATGATGCGAGAAACCTCTAAAATTAACATGCCAACATAAAACATGTGCAGGCTTAGAGATATTTTCGTCTATCTTCCCGTATTTTTTCGCATGTCTTAGTTTTAGAGTATGTAAGAGGTAAAAGCAGGTATTTGTAAATAATATTTGTCTCGAAAGTTGGGATAGAACAGGCATGTTAGATTTACAGGTTTCTCACATTATTTGGTCACCGGTTGAGAATAAGGATCCCTTTCATTTAATTAATTTATTAAACTTGTGTGGTGCAAAGTGTGCCGATACATTTGTGTTGTTTATCTTGTTTACCAGTTCTTGTTATAATTATTTATCATTAGTAAATAATATATTTCAGCTTATTATATCTATATATCTTATTTAATTTTGAATTGTTTGGTTATTTTTTATTTAAACAGAATTCCTCTGTTTTTTATTGAGTTTGGTGTTCTTTACTTATTTTTTATTTGGACAGAATTTATTTTTGTATTTAACCCAATATCTGTTTTTGCGATTAATACATAGTAGTTTTATTTAAGTGCGAAGTGAGGTTCGGGGATGCTTTTTGTACAAAAACAGAGCCCGCAAATCCTCACAAAGAATATGTGTAAGGCGTGAATATACCTACATATATTGTAGCTTTTCCAAACCTGCTGAACGGCCCGATATTTGGGAAAAGCTGATACCAAATACAATACAAGTACTAGTAAAATTATCACGTGCAGTGAAACCTTTTTTTTTTGAAAATATTCGTTAGTTATAAGTTTTAATGGTGAATGGAATTTTGACATAAGTAGCTATAGCATTGGAGCTATTAATCTAAAATATTTACGCCTACGAAACACTTCTGATTGAGCCGGAAGTGGTTACTGACATTCTTATTTTAAATACAACTGTATACTTTTTATCAGCTGCATTGATTGTACATATCTCATGCAAATAATTTCTATTGGGGTACCTTTTCCTAAAGTCAACTATTTTTTTTTCAAGATATTTAGGATCATGTTTAAATTTTAGCATTTGCACCGCTCTTGTTGAAATTAAATATTTGAATATTTGCTTTTATAGAACCCCACGGAAAGTTATGCGTGCCACACCTTATCGTTGTCGTTACTAAATTTTATACAGGATGTTCATAAACTGTTTCCAACTATAGATATTTTCAAACTGGAAGTAGAAGACAAGTAATATAAGGAAACACATATAACATTTTTGCTCAGTCGTTTTTTTTGTTCAAAAAACTATATGTGTGCATTTATTCTTTCAGGTAGTAAGACTGTTATTAAACAAGAGAAACTCATCTAGTATGGAACAAGTACTAAGTGCGCTTACGGAAGCAGCTTGTTTAGACTCAGGGGCAGTCCGGAAAGTATTTACTTTATCTAGACAACCTGTGACATCGCTACCTCAATTTTTCGCCACCGAAGATGTTTTCTTTGTTTACGGTAATGAACGATTTTCTCAAGAGGATTTTGAATTGGAATTCGAAGAAAGTAAAGCAATACAACAGTACAAAAAAGTTCCAGGTCTAAGAAACGGGTAAGCAATAAATGTTTTATTCTTAAAGATATACACCCATTTAATTTCTATATGCCGTCGTAATAATTTTATTACTTATCGCAGTGCCGGACCTAAACCTAAGATGCCTAAAAAGGAACTTAATCGAACTTACGAATCGAACGAAAATTTATTAGCGAAGCTCAGCAAGGATAATACGGCTTTACCTGCTATTTTACGACAAAAATTCAATATCGGCGATATGATAGGCGATGGTAATTTTGCTATCGTTCGTTTGTGCGTGGACAAATCGACTAACGAAGAATACGCTCTTAAAATAATCGAAAAGTCGAAATGTAAAGGAAAGGTAAATTTTCCGCACGTCTCTCTGTTAAACAATATTATTTCTTTTTCTCATCTAGGAAGATATGATCGAAAACGAAGTACGTATTCTAAGGAGACTATGTCACCCCCATGTGATGAAATTAGTCGAGGAACAAGATACGAAGAATATGCTTTATCTTGTTTGTGAATATGTTCGAGGTAAGATATAATTATTGCTAATTTAATCAGAAATGATTGCCTGAAGCGTGATAAGGTTAAGCAACGTTATCTATCATGGCATTTATGAATAATATTAATAAATAAAAGGTGCAGCATAGGCATATGTTCCAAAGTAATTTATATTACATTTAGCATTTACAATGAAGGATTTCTTTTCATTCTCATTGATATAAATCATATAGTAGCGCCATCTAGTGTATGAAATTCAGAAATTACCGTTATCTTGGGGGCGGGAAGGTTCTACGCTTAACTGTCAAATCATTTTTAACGTCACTTACCAATTTTATAGCAATATTTAAGCTTATTTACACCCCTTTCTTATTCTCGGACTTAAAATATAACATTAGCGTTTTCAATAAGACTCGGAGTACGAGTTGCACGTTGCATCGAGCAGTTTTGACAGAGCCGACTGGAACAGCCCGACGGGCTGTGGTGGGGATGCGTAAATCTTGGGGTCCTGCCGGCCCATGTGAACTTCTTAGCGAAAATAATTATTGTAGACAAATAAATTACAATATCAGCAATTCTGACAAAAAGAAAATAAAGAAATTTAAGTCTTAAGTTTTATCAAAGTTCCTGCAATTATTTTTCAAAACGGCGCGCAATTTTCCGTAATCATATTTGATCGACTAACGATCTCCGAGCTCGCCACAGCCTGCCGGCCTGTGTTCTAGTCGGCTCTATTTCAGAGCACTAATCTGTAGGGTGCCTCACCGGAAACAGGAAATGGAACATATATATTATCACATTTTTGAATTTTTAGTTTAATTTTAAGGTTTGCTTGATGTTGCTGAAATTTTTAATAAATAGATCGAGTGTATGTGAACTGTCAAGTTGTTTGACTTGGAAAATTGGAATTTTGCAGAACGGTTGACCGTACATTATTAGTACTAGAATCCGAATAAATTTTTCCAAAACATTATACAGTGTGTCCGAAAATTGCGGTTAAACTTTTAAATGGAATGTATATTCAACCAAAATTATTTATAGACGACAAAAAATAGAATAGTGCAATTAGTATATTCTTAGTTGGTTAAATATGGTTGTTTATTCAATTTTGTGTACTCATAAAAGGACATGTTTCACGCATACGGTTTATTGTTTTTTTTTCTCTTTTGCATGACATCAGGTGGTGATTTGTTTGACGCCATAACTGTTGCTCAAAAATTTTCCGAAGACCAGGCTGCATTAATGATCACCCACTTGACATCGGCACTGGCATACCTGCATAACTTAAACATCGTTCACAGAGATGTTAAACCGGAAAATCTATTGGTATGTATCTTTTATATTGAAATTGAATAACTTTATAAATTTGTCACCTGTCAAATTGTCCTTTTTCCATTTCATTATTCCTTAGACAAACATTTTGTAGAAATCCTTGGAAAGGATTATTTTTAATCTCATTCGTGCACCTTATCCTCTATTTTTTTTAACTGTGAGATCGTAATTTCCGCGACAGTGTCACAGTTATATTTTTAAGTATAACACTCCATTTTTTCATTTTTGAATTCTGATAGAAAGCTGTAAGATTATTTTAAAATAAGCAGATTCTAGAATCAAACATTAAGTTCAGAACTAATATTTAGCCCATACTTTCACTAGTAATTCGTAAATAAGATTAACTAATCATATCGCACATGGGCTGCAACAGTTATGTCGTAAGTAAAAAAAAAAAATTTGAATAGAATGAATAGAATGTTAAACATCTCTCTGATTTTACAAAAGATGAAATCTCTCTTTCAGTATAAAAATATTTTTTGGAAGCAATAATGGAAGTAATATGTAGCAATTTGACCGAAGATACAATTTACCTAATGAATACTGCGAGATGGTTTTCTGTACAGTTTTCTTATATCATATTTTATTTTATAGGTGGATATGGACGGCGATAGAGTGAAGATACTAAAGTTGGGCGATTTTGGTTTAGCTTGCGAAGTTAATGAACCACTTTATACTGTTTGCGGAACCCCGACATACGTGGCACCCGAAATTCTTGCCGAATCAGGTTATGGCCTTAAGGTAAATATTAAATATTGTTGTAAAATATCAAAAGCACATTTTTTCGGTCCTTAACGCAATGTCAACGAAAGAACGAAGTAACTTTGGAGCATTTGATTTAATTTATTGATACAAATTATTTTATTTTAGTTTTGCATATGAAACAAATTTTTCTTCAAATAATCCATAGCACATATATTCTGCGTGAGTGATTCATAATCAAGTAAAAAAGAAAAACGATTGGTCCTAATCTCACAAATTCCTTGTTGGAAAAACCACCGAGCGTTCTTGCTCGAAACCGGCTTCCTCTACTAATAAACAGACCTATTTAGAGAAAAATTAGAATATGACCTAATAATTAAAGTGAATAAATCATACCTACTAGCAAATGGTAGAATAGTTCATTTAATTACGAACAACAGGTTTACATAAATAATAGAATAATCTAATGAAATTAATAATGTCCCCTGATATTCTGTAATAATATTGGCACTAAGAGGAAGGTACTATGCATTAGGGTCTGATGGTATTCAATGATAAAGCTTCCTATTGAACTCTATTTACGTCACTACGAACCGCTGCTGGTGCCTATGCACTGTAATTGTTTTTACAAAAATTTCCATTTTTTTTTTACTGTGTTAGACCCTACATTATATCATCACAGAATTAAAACATTTTCTTTCATTTTAGATTGACGTATGGGCCGCTGGTGTGATTTTATACATTCTGCTCTGCGGTTATCCGCCCTTTGTAAGTCAGGACAATGATCAAGAGAAACTTTTTGACTGCATCCTGCGTGGACAATACGATTTTCCTTACGAATATTGGCACGAAGTATCCGACCTAGCCAAAGAACTGATCTTTAATATGTTGCAATTAGCACCGGAAGTACGTTTTTCAGCAGAAGATGTCTTAGACCATCCGTGGCTTCAATACGCTGCGTGTTCCTAATAGGCTTTTCTAATTTCTATTAGAGGTACAAAAGTGAAATAAAAATTAATAATGATACACACATAATATACACCATATATATACGGAAAATGCTTGTGCTCGAATAACGAAATGCCCAGAGTACTGTTTAAACAAAAATAAAATATATATTTAGAGAGAGTATTAAAAGATAATGCCAGTCATAGATTTAACAGTAGAGACTAATGGAAATAAATAATAAAAGGAAATAATATATGTATCCGTTGAAATTCTAATATTTAAGGGTGTATTTACTGTTTATTAACGATGAAACTAATTTGGTATTTTTGTTTTCTTTTTTTTTTTTTATATATTTATTTGAAGTAAACATAGGGTGCACTTTATCCAAATAAAACTCTAAAATGCAGATTACCTGGGACAATTTACAAAATCGTTTTAGTATGTTGGTAAATTCATGTAATGCTTCTTGGCAAGAAAATGCTGCCTTAAACTCAATGATTTCTGTTTATCGTATTTATGTTGGTAATGGTAAGTCGATTTTGTACCCCTCACATTAGTAGTGTTCATACAAAAACAATATTTTTGAATAAAATGTGTGTTTTTTTTTGTATGTACATACAAAATTAAAATATTTTATTTCTTTGCGGACAATATTGTACCGCGCAAATAAGATATTTTAAAATGTAGCCGTATTGTTATTATTACTATTAATAAAGCTTGGATTCTCAAATTCACAAACAATAAGAATTTCTTCTTGCTGTTATTCACTATATTGTTTATTTGCGATCTTTGTGATACCCAGCAACGCAAGTATTCGACAATAAATGAAACTGATGTAATAATATTTTATGTAAGAAAATAGTTATCTTCTTTATTTTGTTTTTTTCCTATCAATTTCATTTAAATATTACCAAATGAAGCATCTGCGTAAATTTCCCAAGCATGCTGGATTAAGTTATTTTCAGTTTACGAATACTCGATGCATTATATTATGTACATATATTGGATTATTCAAATTTGATTAAATGATTTTCTGAGATCCATTTTAGCAAAATGCATTAAGAGTTATTACTTCTATAGTAACCTGCTAAACTTGTTTACAAAAAGATGTATATTGACGTTATTAAGAGACTAAAATTCACAATTTAACACCCACAAAGAGAATTATTAACCAACAAGGGTTGCTATTCCATTATTTGTAAATATAAATGTTTATTTTTTTATAGTGACGAGTTACATTAATAACAAAACTAATGCTGTATAATAAAAAAAATCAACATTTAAAATAACTTGCGGTAGCCTCAAACCATAGTTATAAATAACTAATTAATTGGGAAGGCAATACTTAATTTAGTTAATTATTAAAATAAAAGAAGATTTTGAATAACCCAATATTAACGTTCGATTTGAATCTTAAGACATAAAATAAAACATCCTATCTACGCAATAAATAACAACGCAACAAAGACTATTTTATTAAAATATTTCTTTAATAATGAAACATTAAAACTTAAAAAAAATACCAAAGGCATTTCCTTTCTTATCTCATACAGAATTGTGATTTTTCAAAACAAAACGGAAGAAAACCTAATAGTAATTTATTCAATTAATTTTTATGATATAGCGGTGGTATACCAAAGTGCATTTATTAAAATTCGATTTTTCAAATGTATTTTCCTGTGTTGACTATGAACTTGTAATATTATTACACAAAAATCATATTTCTAAATGTATCATCACAATCGTTACCCAGGGGACACAAGAGCGTATAAAAGCTTCATTTATTATCGGGTGCGTCGGCTGGCAATGTGCGTACCCGGATAATAAGTTTTACGAAGATACCACGTACGTTATTGCAACTGACGCATTTTATGTACTCGTGTGTCCCAGGTGTTAAATACATCACGGTTATCATTTGGTTAAGGTTACAACCTAACTTGGTGTTGATAATATTGTCATAGTTTTTTAACTGTCACTCTTTGTATTGTGCTTTCGTATTTGACCGCTGCCAATTTAACGCGGGAAGCGGTTATTAACAATGTACAAGTTGAGGAGCAAGTATTTAGGTAACTCATATTAAACACAATTTTAATCACTACAGGTGTGCGGAATATACAGTCGTTAAGTGTGACTTACCTCGATTGCTTGCGCTTTGATGGCGTTGCAATCGCTTCGCAGTGTATACTTGCGCAGTGGTTCAAATATCATGTATTAATTAGTACATATCAATTAAATTTTTGCTCATTAGGTGGATTATGTAGTACGTAAATGTGATTTTTTCCATTTTTGTTTTTTAATTGGATATTGAAACATGTAGACTGATTTTTTTTATTCATTTCTATGTTATCTATATTACCAGAAATAATAATCACATCTTAATTTTTATATCTCACAAAAATTGACCTTCTACATTGTTTGGATTGAGTTTATATCTAAACACTTAATTAATTCTTTTAAGTAAGGAAGAAGGCTGTAATAATAAGCAAAATCATTTCAACTTGAAGTATTTTGCAAAAATATACTTTTATGCCAAAATAGATGAGTTCATAGAGGAGCACTGCAATTTTCAAGTGCTCAATGATACAAATATACGTGTTATTCCGTGAGTACTTGCTACGTATTTCCATTTTTTCTTCTGCTTGCTACATACAATATTAAACGCGATTTGAATATTGTTTTTGGTAAATGCATTGAGGGTTTTTCACTATTAATCGTGGAAAGTTCTCTGCGCACGTGTATATCATTTGAAATTTACCGATGTGTTTAAATATCCAATTCACCTTCAAAATATAAAAGAAAATGATTTACATGCTGTAAATGTTCATTATTTTCCTTTAATAAATATGCGTATTATTTAAAATATTTATTTTGATCTTTTTTATATGTATTTTTTTTGTATATGTCAAACTTTTATACGTTAAATATATAAAATATGCTTTACGCTATGGAAACTCATTCTATTAGTTTAATTTCTTATATTATATTACGTAGTATCATGTATTTTAATATTTCTAAAGTATTATCACCAGTAAAACTGCATCACTTTTGATCGAACGCCATTGTATTTCTTTTTTTCTTGTAATATAGCAACATAATATAAACATCGCAATATAATATAAAACTAACACTTTATTTTTAGATATTATACAGTACATTTTATTGAAATAAATAAGTTATTGTTAAATTCCTGCTTTATTTTGTAAATAAAAAATGGTAATATGGACCTTTGTTCTCTTTTCAAACATGACGCAAGTGATTTGTCGGTATGCGAACGTTTACGTTAGGGACTAATCGGACCATAAAGGCTGATCCAAATTAAGAGCGCATCTAACTATTAATATGCGATTATTTTATACGCTTTCATTGTGTAAAAATCTTCTACATTTTTTGTATGAAAAACATTTGTGGAAGCTTTTTTGTCTTTCTGAAAGATATTTTTTTATTGAACAATCATCGACTTCATGAATTGTTTGTTTTGAAGAATTTGAGTTTCCAGGTTGAAACCGAGTTTTTTATATATTGTTTTGTAACATTTAGATTAGGTACCTAGATATTTCGTTAGTGTTCTAAAGTTAGCGCAGGATTGCACAAAAGAGAATATGACGCAGGGAAGAATCGTACGAAAAGAAGTTTTAAAAATGAAATGTGCTTCACCGTAGATAAGTCGAAACCTGAACTTGGCGCTATAAATGAAACAAGGCATAATATCTCGGTAATAATACGAACATTTATGAAGTGTAGTGCAAGCGTTATTAATCCTCAATCATGCCAATAGGCCGATAGTCTAAAGGATAATCGGGAGTTAGAAATAAAAATTTCCGCCGGTAGGAAAAGCTCGCGAGGGTTCCAGAAATGCCATCAACATTGACGTACTTGCCAAGCCTTCTAATTTAATCTGATTTAATTAAAGGATTGAGAAGTTATAACACGAGCCCTCTTACGCTTTGCCAGACATTATAAATTCAATTTTATAATATTCTTATATAAATTTAACAATAATCAATCAAAGCGCTGAAAAACTAAATTTGTCTCTGAAGGTTAGGTACCTCTTAAAGATAACATCGCGTATTCAGCATCAGAAGACAATAGCCAGAAACATTTCAATGAAGCGATCAAGCCATAGTTACTGATTGTTCCAGAGCACTTATTTGTTTTGCGCTTAATGTGTTCTACTTTAAATTAGTTTGCGTTCAAATTCTTTGGTTTATTTACATCTTGCAATAACAACTTTTAATGAGCTTATGCTGAACACGGCATAGAGCTTGTTGTACAAGTCACCAATTGAACAGAATCTTATGAAGCATTTTAAGTAGACTATATTAAATTTATAATAAATTGCCGATTTTAATGAGCTTTTTAAATATTAAGCACAGTTATGTTTAAAGTTTCAATAGAACATTTTAAGTTAGCAACTAAAAATTTATATTTTTCATTGAAATAACTGCATCCTTTTGTAGAATTATTTTCTTCATTTAATGGGCGAAATTTAAGTACCAGACGACAGAATTTCTGTTTAGAGTGTAAAGGAAAACGACAATTATATCAGTTAAGGAATGAAAGTAACATAAATTGAAGAGGCACAAAGCCGCAGTAATAATTTTTAATTGAAGATTTTTTCCTTAAATTGCTCAGGAAAGGAGTTATCTTCCACCCGCATCTAGAATTACACGGAATATCTATGCTTTGCCTATTTACACTGTACACAAATCATCATGTGGATATTCTTTCGATTTCGTGCGATATCGATTTCTGTGTGGCTTGCACCTGAATTTGACGCAAAACAGGAAGTTTTGGAACGTATGACATATGTCGTGTACACAATAATTACACATGCCCTCTTCCGTTAGGAAGAGGGGAAAATAATGCTGGATTGACTTATAGTCATAGCACATTATCTATCGATTCGTGTGGATTCTCTACAGTTTCTTTATTATGGGTTACACAAGTTTTTGATTTTGCTTCGTCGCTATGTTGCACATCTAAAATTCTTGGCAAAAAGATAAAAAATAAATGGAACCATTTTTTTGTTCTCTCTTATTACACAAAATATAACACAATAATGTGGCGAATTACTTTATTTTAAATCCAATTAAACCAGTATTAAAATATATTCTTTAATGTTACTAAATATAAAGCACATGCTTTGTTAGTTGCATTTAAGTAAGCCCACTCGCCCACTAGGAAAAAATACATTGCAGAGATTATAACGACGGTCAGAGTTGCACTATTGATGACAAACAAAGGCCTTAAAAACCAGGTAAAGGAGGTAGTAAAGGATAATTGAAATTTATGAACAATAGCTCATGTTGCCTAGTAAATAATTTGGTTCGTTTTTCAATTTCGACTACCAACGGAAGTATTTTCTTTTCGGTTCTTAAAAAAAAAAGAATGATTATAGCGAAAAGGGCCCTCCGTTAATGTGCCCATAAATCGCCAAATCGATAGGTCCTATTCGGGGGTCTTATCAACCTCAATTACATGAAATAATGGAGCTACTACGCTACACCACATTACCTAATATTAAGTTGCCCTTAAATACGGGATGGTTGGAAGTTCTTATTTATAATTAAGTACAAGTGCCTAACGAAAATGATATAAGTAGCTATCTACGAAGAATTGCGTGAAAACTTATTTCACGTTTAAAGCGCAAGCTGTTAGACGTAGAAACGGAAAAATTGTGTTTTGATTAAGAGTTGGACCAGTTTTTTATTGTTCCATAAGCAGATGACTTGCTGTAAAATATTTACCCCCATTCACAGTTGGGGTATAATCAACTGGGCTTTACTGGGAACACACACAACCTAACACTAAAAAGGCTCCTGAGGTTATTACAAGCTTTAAAAGCTTATACACCCCTTTGGGCCGTCACCACACAAAAAATAAAACCAGCAATTGGAAATTGTATCTAATCTGCACGCGAACATTGACTTTGTTCCAAACGTTCCAAACTACCCAACAAATAGGAATAATGCAGCTTATATGCAGAATTGATTTATATGTTGTTCGTAATTGACATTATACGACAAACGAATACAGCGCAACTAGAACGAACAGGAATACTGAATCTAGTTGCATGTCTTCCCCAGTTTAATTACATGCACCGCCTTACCTTCCTGGGGTATATGGAAGCATTGCTCGAGGCTAGAGCGGAGCAGTTCCTTCAGTCGTTTCTCTTCTGCAGCTAAAAGCAGACCGATATAAACGCTTAGGAAGTAATGGTACACTTGCCTTCTCTTCTTGTACGTATACGTAGTAGTATGGATTTACCATTAATGCCCAAATGCGATTTGCACATGCGCCAGTTGCACGTGCGTTGGAATTAGATCGAGACAGACTGCATGACGACGAATAGTACTGCAACGTGTATAGCAGATATTCTATCCCAATTTCTTACCCTCTGATGGACGTGTATAAACCACGGACATGCCTGAAGAAATCTTGTGTAGCCGATGTATTAAAAAATAAATGCTCAGGATATTTTTGTCCATTGGCAAACTAAGCTATAAAAATGGTAGTTGCAATTTAAAACAATTTTCTTGGTAAACGATCTTGTGAAGTGTGCCCGCCAAGTAAATTAATTTATTGCACCTCTATGTATTAACAAAATCGGATAATTTGCAGTAGAAGATTAAGCGATAAGAATACGTAAATGTTTATCGATTATTGATACGATGAACATTTACATAATATTCAAAAAATTCACTTCCTCTAAATTCACGACATGAAGTAACATGGCGATGATTTCGACGGCCATTTTGTAAACTATATATTATATAAAAAATTTACATATATATTATATAAAAAATTTCAATGTACCAATGAAAATAATTATCTATGAAAAATTAACTATGAAAAATAGGGAATATTCAAATAACATACGTAACATACAGGCTGTTCAAATACTACTTTCTACCGTGTTTGTACAAGTCCTCATATTCGTATTGCAACCACTTTTTTACCAAAATAAATTTGTTACAAAATAATGACGTTAAAACTCAAATTTCTCAAAAACCATTGAAGATGCCGCAAAATGCTCGTAATCTCTGTAATCAGCAGGTTAAATTGCATAAGGTACCATCATCAGGATAAATATTTTATAACATTTTTCAAATCGTTAAATCGTCCGAATTTTCAAAAGGGTACCTTCTTTTTTTCATAATTTTTTTATGTTCCTATATCTCTCCAACTAACAGCTTCATTTATAGATTTCGATACGCTGGATCGATTAAAAGTCACCCCAATTTTCTATCTTTTACGGTAACCGGGCTATCAGTTCTAGAATATTGGGAAACTTTGATCCCTATCTTTAGCTTTTTTCGGGCTGTAATTCGAAAAATAAACGAGATAGGTAACTGAGGGTGGCCAGAATTGATTCCCCCAGTCCGATTTTACTCGAAACATGTAACTGAGGTCTTTGTATTGTGCTGAAAAGTCCTTAAGAGGATTTAGAGTAAAACACGAGAAATTCAAATTGTGGCTTTATTTTGAAATTTATTAAAAATTCCAAAATTATCAATTTCGCATAGAATTTTTTTTTACTTAAATAAACATTTTTATTAGGATGATACAAATGAAACGACTTGGTATATTGTGCTAATTCTATTGTAATGTTACAAGAAAACGTCTACGAGGTTATAGGTCATCGGCGCCACCCCCACATCTCTTCTTGGCATTTCGCATTGTCCACTTATCGGGTATGAGGGTCCATCTAATGGTAGAAAGTCCGACTCCTATTAGAAAATTTCTTTTTTTAGCCAAATATCTTTGGGGCGTAGAAATCAGGAAATTATTCAAATTTCTCAAAAACCTTTGAGAATACCGCAAAATCCGTGTAATCAGCAGGTCAATGGACCATAAGGAACCATCATCAAAATAGATATCTTAAAGCATTTTTGAAACTCGTAGATTCAAAAAATCAAGCTTATGCTGTATGTTGCGGAAACTGAACAACCTATATACTTGTACAATCTTAAATTGGGTAGAACTTGTCTCCAAATATTTTTTATTTGAAAATTTTTGCAAATTGCTAAGTCTTCCGCCTATGCACTAGGTGGACACGTTGTATATATATAAGTTATTAGAATAGTTTTTATTTTAAAATTTAGTTTAAAATTTCTTAAGAAGATACGTTCTAAAACCTTTCCTTGTAACGTGTCAACATTTTAAAACGACTCAAATAGAAAAGATCGTAGTATGTGTACAATCTGCCAATTTTATGTGGTCTGTACTATATGTTACCGTGACATTGTTTCTAAATATCTTAAAGGATCCCCCCGTATATTAATATTTTTCCTCTCGGTTAAGCGGCACGACCGCAATATGAAAAAAGGGGAAATTCGTTCCGAGGCGCAGTCTGGCCGTAATCCAGTTATTATTCACGCTTAAATAAAACGTTATTGGTGTACCAATTCGCATGGCCCCTTTTATTACACTTGTATGTAAGAAGAATATTTGTGTTGCCGCTGTTTCACGTGGAAGTTCGTAACGGTTAAAGCATATGGAGCGTCAAATGTCGCGGAAGCTTAAATGATTTGTGAAGAATGCGCAATTTGGACAAATTCATTATTTTTATATGCTATTGCTTAGTGTTAATTGAGCTCAGCTTGAGGCATTCCAGATGCATTTTAGTTATCCTGGCGGACAAAACGAAGACGCTACATTTTCGTCGTTTCTTCACCATTTATACTAATTAAACCTGTAAAACTCTTAGACGAGCTGGAACTCGTAAATTTAACAAATTATGAAACCTTGGGAGCATGTAGATCACACATAGGCATGTAGTACGCAACTTTTTTCCTGTGGAAAAAATTCTGAGTGGGTGAAATGAATTTTTGAAAATTGGAAAGTTGACCAAAGACCAAATCAAATAACTTTTGCTTTCACACAACAAGATCTTGTGCATCTTATTCGCTATTCCATATGTGGTAGCCATGCCATTATAAGATGTGCATGGCGTAACAAATTCTTGTGTTTTCAACATTTCTCTGAAGACTGATTATAAATCATTGTGAATCATTTTTTTTGTGTTTTAAAATTGTACAACTTTTCGATGAATCATAAAAAATTGGCTGACACATACTGCCCATGATTCAATGGTACATTTCGATTAATCTCCAACGCGCAACAGTGTACGTATTTGATAGCAAAATCACCCTTACTCCAAATTCCATTTGGATTCCGGTACGCAGGACATGACTCATACGGCAAATAGCATAAGGGAATTGCCGGGGAGTTTCCAGGCGCACAGACACCGTCCACCCTTACCGTCGCATATCGCTCGAACCAGGCAAGGTTAGATCGTAGCGCCGGCGGTACAGTACAGTGCAATGCAGACGTTTTCCGATACAATACATTTACTCACATCCAATCTAGAATTGAACCTTTGTGTTGAGTTTGATTAAGGTAATGAATGAATGCGTGAGATTGGTTACATTTCGCATGCCACTTGCTCGGCGCCAATGGCTCGGGGGGTAGAATAGTCTTCGATATCGCGTCAGAGGGATCGCAACCCCTAATAACAAAGACTTCGACGACAGCACCGCGCTAACACGGCAGCTATCTGTTTTTACGCTCAAAGTTCGTGTAATAACCCGGTCTGCATAGTGCGTAATGTGATATTTTAGTGGTGTTTTGTTACGCGTACTTAACATGCTTTCGGACCGTATTACCCTAGTGTCATTAAGATCATATGTTTTTTGCCGGTGGTATAGTGGTAGTGTAATTTTGTTTGTTTTTTCTGCATATTCACGTGATGTAAATGAAATATTAACCGGGTTAAACAATATCCGTTTAGTAGAATTATTTTTTTTTTAAGAAATCAAGTTCAATTCAGATGGAATAATGAAGAAATTTAATTGGAAACAAGTAATTAAATTTAGCGTAATTGAAATCTCGTTTACAACTTACCTTTTCTTACAAGTCCCGCGGAATTATATCATAAATTAAAGGATACATCTAAAATCTTGGCCAAAAGAATTTATTTACTTTATTGGCTACTTGAATGGCTTTTATATCTGTGTTATTCCAATTGATTGGAATAATACAATTGCTTGTTGGGATATTATTTATTTAATTGTAGAGTTTTCTACCACGAAATTTATGACTCAGAGATACGTGTTGCCTGGTAGGTGTTACAAAGGGGAACACTGCTTTCATTATGAGTCTAAAGTCGCTTGAAATAATATGATTCTTTTTACCCATTCCATGTTTCACGAAACTCTTTCTTACAAGATGTGAAAGCTTGCACAAAAAGGGAAAATGGATATTGGCACAGTATTAACCGGACTATGCCGTTTCCAAAATTTAAAACAATGTTAAATGTCCACTGTGACTTTCGTTTCAACACAAGCAAAATAACTTTTTTTTTCATAAATCGGTAATAAATTAATTTTTGCTTTTGCCGCATTTATCCGGCAGAAAGCCCCATAATTAAAAAAAACTTGTAAACGGGATAGATTTTGCAATAATTGCCTTTTATAACAAGTATATTTTAATTTGTGACGCAATCGATTGAAGAAACAGCATGGAATAGAAACAGACATGAGATGTAAATGCATACCTGGTTCTGAAGACTGAAGACATAATTAAGAAATTTGGTTATTAAATGAAAAAATCATCAACGGTTTTCGTGGTAATTAATGCGGAGTATCTTGTCAAGTTATTCAAACACAATTAATCAAACGGCGTTTTGCTCTGCTCAATGATCATTTTATTATCAAGATTTTAGAAATCGTTTAGAATGAGGGATTTACCATGATTAGGCGCCATACAAAGTTTAGGTTTTTAAGTATTATTACTTTATGTTTTACAACAATAAAGTATACTTTTGGGCGGTGGTAGCTGTTCATAATTGAAGTTACGCCAAAAAGAACGGATAATACATATTAGAAACAATTAAGATAATACTGTAACGCTGAAGCAGGGTTTTAATTAATTACAAGACACGATTGCTTTACTAAACATTTGCTTACAGACATTCTCACAAACCAACATTTGTCATTTCAACTATCGTGATTTTTGCTTTTGCATAGTCGAGATGCAAAGGCTAGAAAACACAAAAAAAACATTTATCATTCAACTTTTTAAAAATCTAAACTAAAGATATGTACACTGCCGTTCAGAGAAGTTCGGTCGGTTGGTTAAAAACATGAAAAGGTTACAGAAACAAACGAAACTAAAATCAACATGCAATTTTATCGTATGTACAGGTAAAAAAGACAAAAATAAATAAATAAAAAGTTATTCTGGCCTACTATAACATACTGAACGTTATTTTTTTTTCATCGAAAAAACCTCCTTTGCTGTTAATCACCGCTCGAACTATTCTAGGCATTCTTTCGATAAGTTTTGTTGAAATGGATTGTGGAATATTAATCCATTCATGTTGCAGAATATTCCGTAAATGTTCTTGTGAAGTTGGGCATATTTTTCGGATCCTCCTGTCCAGCTCATCCCACAACAACTCTATAGGGTTCAAATCTGGACTTTGTGGGGGTCATGTCATAGTTTCAGGGTGTGCTGTTCTTCTTGCTCCTTTAGATAGTTCTTACACACTAACGCGGTGTGTTTTGGGTCGTTGTCATGCATGAATGTAAAGTTACGGCCTATTATACGCAATCCTGATGGCACCGCATCATTCTGGAGTATTGCAAAATAATTTTCCTTCCTCATTACACCCTGCACTCTGCATAAATCTCCCGCCCCAGCAAATGAGAAACATCCCTACACTAACACAGAACTACGCCCTTGCTTCGCTGTAGGCACAATGCAGTTCTGGATCACTTTTCGGTTTTAGATCTTCGGACATAAACTCGTCGATTTTGCCCAAAAACTTCAAACTTTGACTCGTCACTCCAAATCACGAGTTTCCAATCATCTAACGACCAATCTAGATGAGAACCCACTGCAGCCGTTTTGCTCTGTTGCCCCAACGTAATAAGGGTTTTCGAATGGCAATGCGTC
The DNA here is from genome assembly GCA_902655005.2 of Marronus borbonicus. NCBI lineage: Eukaryota > Metazoa > Arthropoda > Insecta > Coleoptera > Scarabaeidae > Marronus > Marronus borbonicus. Next base: position 770,350 of record LR737396.1, read on the forward strand.
CATGAAGGTCCGCTTGTTGAAGTCGACGTTTTACCGTACTCGCCGAAACTTGTTCTTCACGGCCGCGATTGACTTCGGCTGCTATTTGTGGCGCTGTTAATTTTCTGTTGCGTTTGCTTAATAATACAATTCTCAAATCTTCAGCTTTTGTTGTTTTCCTAGATGCTCCGGGACGAACACGATTTTCTATAGTTCCAGTTGTCCGATATCGCTTTATGATGTCATTTACTGTTAAACTTCTCATATTTATTTTTTCAGCAACAGTGTGATGTAATAGATTTTTATTGTATGACCGAACTTCACTGATCGGCAGTGTAGGTACGGTGGAAGAAGAAGATAACTAACAATAGTAGTTGAAAACAGAATAATAGTCTTAGTCTCACCATACATTTTAACATGTAAATAATCGATGCTGGTACTTTTTCTCATATATTAAGTAATCAATCAAATCGCGACCTGTTTCGAGCTTAGCAGGCAGTACATCCTCAGGCAACTTATATAGTCATTTCAAATTTTGGCAACTGTTATACTGTTATGGATGTGGTGTTAAGCATGAAACCGGTCGCTATTTAGCATATTTCCTTCGATATTTTGCTGTTACCAGTTTCGTGATAATATTAGGAAACAAGGAGTGCAATTGGAAAGTTGCTTGAAATATTATTTATTTTAGAAGTTGTGCGCTTCACGAAATTAGAGACTAGATAAACTCGTGTTTTGTCGACTCATGAGAATGAGTTCGTGTTGCCTACTGGTTTCCCCGAGAGTCGATAAAACACGAGTCTGTTTAGTCTCTGCTAATTTCGTTTCTGGAGGCTTAGTAATGACTATTTAGGAACAAAGATAGATTTAATCGCGTGATTTAAAACGTATCAGCGATTGGTGTGGCGCCAATCGGTCTAATCCGGTCGCTTCTTTCTGGCCGTGAATATCAAAGCGGATTACTTAATTTTGTTTGTTATTTAGGTATTAAATGAAATTATTTAGTTCTTTAGCTTTCCTTTCAAACACTACCTCGATAGTAAATAATAGCTACCATTCCATTTAATACCATAACTATGACACTAAATACACCAAAGGCGACATGTGCTATTGAACCAAAATATTTTTAATAATCTGCCACGGTTATACCGGAAATAGCTGCCGGCTTTATTATTTTAAATGGAGCGCTCTATATATTGTTATATTGTTCAATTTCTAATTCAATTTTAGGTTTGTTTGATAAAACAACTGCGACATAGTTGTTTTTTCAATATTCTAGCCATGAAATATTGTTTTTTTTTTTAAATTTTGAACAGATGAACGAGTGCATGTGAACTTTTATAACTGTGAAAGTGTTTAACTTGGAAAATTGGAAGTTTGCAGAATTGTTCGTCTAAGGTAGTGTTAGGATACGAATAAATTTTTTGAAAACTTTATACAGCGTGTCCGACAATTACAAAACTTTTAAATCGAAAACTTACTTTTTATAATTACTTATTGGCAATATATCTTTCTAGTTGAGTGTAGGCTTTCACGACCGTAATCCATAGTAGAAATGTCTTTCGGGTGATGTCGTGTAGTTAATATTTTACTTGACGTTCCGCTGACCCTGCTGTCAGCTTCTTCAGAAGATTTCTAAAGACAGTCTTTAGAAATCTTCTGAAGAAGCTGACAGGATGATCAGCGAAACGTCAAGTAAAATATTAACTACACGACATCACCCGAAAGACATTTCTACAATATATCTTTCTGCAAGTCTAAAATTATGCAAGCGCTTGAATGCTAAGCGATCATAAAAAAACGTAATCGAGGAGGTCATGCTTTTTTTTTTAATTACTTTTGAAATAGTTCAAATACTCCGCAAATGTTAATGGATCAAAAATAATTTAAACGGCCATAATAAAATTGTTACCATTTCCGCAATATAAAGAAAGTAAAACAAGACTTATCGCGGAAACTACGTCGACACATTTCCAAGGCACTAAGATTGGCGGCAGCGCCGGATCGTTTACGACAGATGTTCGAGATAATTTTTTATCATTTTGCGGAAATTGCGTGAAGAGTATCAATTTCCATACATCACGCGCCTAGTTACACATATAAGGACTAGATATTCGAGGTTGCTTCCCCGATAAGGAAATTGTGCAGCCGAGAGTCAACTCACGTTCGCAGTGGCACATTATTTTCAAGTTGGCGCGACGATAAGTGATAGACCGCAAAAGGGCGTTCGTATATTGCTTCTTTTACGACTGGATGCTGTAGTCGAAATTACGAATATCCGTACTACTAGAGAGGTCCCCGGAGAGTGGACTATTATTATCCGTATACGCGGGTTACATTGTAATACTTTACTACGCAACAATTACGTTCGTACTTGGATAAAATGATAACAAAATATATGTGAATGGTATTGGTCGAATTACTAATGTACAGGGCGAATCAAAGTCCATTCAGTCCCGACATAAAGATTAAATTAACCATGAAAATTTGATCCCAAAGTCGTGACATTTTTGAATGACCCAAGAAAAAGGTCAGAATTTCGCAAATCAAACGGTGCCAATTTATGGCCCTATAGTCGCATATTTTCCGAATAAAATTTCCGCTACCTCTAACAGCTTAGCCGATATGCGGGTTTAAATGTACGAAAACTGTAGGAGAATAAATGCATCGAAACGTGTTGAATGAGATCAAAAAGCACACATTACTCGATCGGATCGCTGTACCCGTTCGAAAGTTATGGCCGTTTGAAGTTTTCGAACTGAAGAAAAATTGCATCACTCTAGTTTTCGACTATTTTCTCCTTAGACACGCATTTCTGATAGGCGACCGGTTTAGGGGCTTTAATAATAGAACAATAGAAAATTAACCGCCAAATCGATTGCTGCCAAGCAGAACCCTCCAGCTCTTTTGGTTTGGGAGCTATGGCGCTTCAAATTTGAAAAAGAGAGTTTAAGTGATTTCAACAATGCAAAAAACTGTGGAATTGTTACAAATTGATGAAAGTGCAAAGTTCATTGTACTTACTATTAAAAAAGCAACAATTTTTACATAGTTTTTAATACGTCGTTTTCCAACTTTACAAAAATAACTTGCTTGAAGTTGTTCTTGTTAGAATGGGTACCAATACTTTAATTATATGAATTGATCTTTGGATAGTTGAGTGTAGGCTTTCACGACCGTAATCCATAGTAGAAATGTCTTTCGGGTGATGTCGCGTAGTTAAAATTTTACTTGACGTTTCGCTGACCATGCTATCAGCTTCTTCAGAAGATTTCTAAAGACTTTAGTCTAAAGTCTGACAGCATGGTCAGCGAAACGTTAAGTAAAATTTTAACTACGCGACATCACCCGAAAGACATTTCTACTATTGATCTTTGGATGTACTTAGTCTAAAATAGTGAGCACAAAGAACTATAGGTTTTCGTCAATTTATTACAGTCTTTAAATAAAGATATTTGTGAGATTTTGTCCTCTTTTTTCATTAATTTACGTTTTAACTAACATCATATTCGTTTGCCAGCATTCAACTGTAACTTTTAGTTGAACCAATAACAATTTGGTTTACTTTACCAAACGGGTTCTCCAAACACTAAAAAGCCGCGACCTTTAATAATTCTTACATCCTTAGATGCATTCTACCGCTAGAGAACGCGACTTATGTAAGAGTGTAGAAACACCATAATTATCGAAAAATTTGAATGAAATAGTGGGCCACCCTTGTTATATTGCATAAGTTTGTCTTAACATCTAATGATGTATTCTTACAAATAATGTAAGGGTGCAAGGCTATGTCATATCTGAAAGAAATCGCGATAAATTTGGTTTACCTTAAGGGACTGTTAAGAAAGTTGGAGTTATAATAATAACGTAGGCTTCCACAGCCAAAGTCTGTTAAAACTAAACGTGTTCCGTGTTTCGAACTGCCTACCATTCTTCCTTCTCCTGAAGAAGCCCCGTATGATTGTGGGCGAAACGTCGAGTTTTCGTTTAATACGGTCCAAACCGGGAACATGTTTACTTTTAACTTGGATTTGTTTTAAAGAGAAATTTGAGAATTTCAAGAAACGGAGCATTTGTTTCTCTAATCAAGCGTTAAGGGGTATGTACTTTAAAAGATGTAAATTGCTTATCTAGCAGTGCAGCTACGTCTAGGTCTAAGTTATAAAATCCTCACGAACTACAGCGGTCTCGTATTTCGCAATTTTTGATTTTATTCCGTACAACTATCAAAATAAAACGCAAAAATGAATTACATATCATAAATATATGCACCCATAGTAGCGATAAACAAAATTACACTCCCAACACTTAAAAGCAAAACATCAGAAACTCCCATGCAAACCTATTTGCATATAAATGCGACTTCCACGCATGAAACGGTATCAAAACGGCGTATGTACAAGTGCGCGCTATAAACCAGAACTAAAAAAAAGTGTTAAGGGTCCGAATGACACGTTAATAATAATGTATCAACAACAAAATGTCAGCCAAGAGACTTGCACATCGCAAAGGGGTAGTTTCCAGCAGCGTCGTTGTAAACGCCGTCGGGTCGAATTCCCTCGACTGGGACTCACCCTCCGCGAAAACTGGCACGGTAAAACGTCGACCCGTGTCCAGCGACTGTTCACCCGCAACGAGAAACAACGACAACTTGTATAGGACCGACAAAACAACCAACAACCGAAACCAAGATTTATACATTCGTCCTCCGAAAATACCGGTAGCAGAAACGGATAATTACCCTTCGAAGGGCAAAAGTTATAAATACAAAGAGTCGGGCGCATCGGCCATAACTTGCGCGAATTTATCATTGCACGATTCCATAAATTCCGTCGCGATTAAACCTACTTCGGTGAAGACGTCAAAGTGTTTGAATTTAATTGAAAGTGGGGTGTACGTCTTCGACCGCAAGGCAACAGGACTAACTTCGCATAGGGCCGGAAAGATATCTGATTCTGATTCGGGAATCGCTTCGCCTTTATCTCCTTCTTCTGCATATAGTATATTGGTTTGTTCCGATGATAATTACGGTGGCTGGGAAGATCGTTCAGAATGGAACTTAAAGTTCGACTGGTTGGAGAATTGTTCGTGCGTGAAACAGCAAATTCAGGTAAAACTGTATATCCTGCATGAATTTACAACATCTGCATTTGTGACGTGTATTTTCAGAAAGCTGTAGGTGCGATTATTATAAGCAAACATTTTACTGGTTTCTCTCCTTTAAATATATCAGGAAGGATGACAGTAGCTGCCAAAATTATCTTCCAAAATTTTTAACAGGAAATTACTACAATCAGTTCGAACTTGAATTCATGAAAATCGATATTTTTTAAAAATTGAATGATTTATTTCAAAAAGTTTGAACATAACGTTAAGTGTTATCACAATACATAATGGTTTTCCGGAGTTTTGCCTGGAGACTCCGGGTTTCAGTACCAGTTCTCCGGATTTTGCAACACTAAAAAAAGAAAACTTATAAAACATGTGCACTATTCGTTTTCCTGGTTTGAAGAACAATGCTGATAATCGTCTGCTTCGGCGTATCTTTCTTCTGAGGAAGGACCAGTGCCTCTTGCTTTGATGTATAAAATACTTGTACGTTTGCTTGCTTATTTTTAGTTATTTGCTCTCTGAATTAAACACAGCACGTAGGTATAAAAATAAATTTATTAAATAAACAGCTCCCTTTATAATATAGAAAAATAGAAACATTTCGTAAATTTAACCTCTGTGAAAACACTACGTTTCCGAGGGAACGACGGAAGATGTTACCAAATTTAATTTTTGAAAAAATTGCAAAAGTTTTCATAGTTTTAAAATGTTCACCCCATTCCTTGCCGAACACATACTTATATGGCACATGCTACATATTTTAACGAACGTAGTTGTAATGTATTAGATGGGTGAGTCACAGCGACTCACGAACTCACGTACAATCGTGACTTGTCCTCATGTCTGACCTGTCGCATGGTGTCGCTGTCCTGCGATGGACCTACGGACCCCACGTATGTCGGGACCCTCTTCTCTTCGATATAAATGGACTCTCTGGCATGTTATATATATCACCTTGACCGGATAGCCAGACGAGACGGTCCAATCTTAATATCACGAACCAGAGTTAATTTGACTGGAATAAATACTGGAACGTGGGGAATACGGTAAAATATGTGGATACATTCAGCATACTTTGCGTTATGTTATAATTTAAGGTGTAACTAAGTAAGCTGTTAAAAATAGTCATTTATTTCGTTTTATGGTACACTCGTTGACTACTAAACTGCACCTTAATGCTGCTTTTATCGAAAATTTATTGTTCTTAGGGGACTAAGTAATGTCCATTTTACACAGTGGTAGATAGTATCTAACACTGTTAAAGACCTGTAAACGGATATAAAGTGCATATAAAAAAAAGAGCAGTTACTTATTAGCAAAAGGGAGTTCTCTGTATTTTAGGTTGGAATGTTTACGAAAATGTCTAAAATAGACGAAAAATAGAATATTTATTCATTAGATAAACAGTGTGAGTATTGCCAAACTAGGTAGGCACTCGTAGAGTGCTTTATGGAAAGGTTTTTAGCAATGTCCATACAAGTTTCCTGTAGCTACTTCTGAACGTGCCACAAGAACTTGTTCAAGAAGAAGCAATACTTAATATGGTTGACGCTCAAGCTTCTACTAGTGTTCAAAGAATATCCAATAGACTTAACGTACACTACCCGACAAAAGCATGGACGCGGTATCGTTTTTATTTACGAAACAAAGTTTATAGACATTATATAAAATGTAAATGAGGGTTATTTAATACTTGTTATGTAAATAGTCCATTTATAGATATTTCTGCGTATTTATTGCTTTATGAGGGGTAATTGAGATTTTCCCAGATCAAAATAGGAATTTTAAATGCGACAAAAATTTAGACCCTGTAAAAATATTTTAATTTGATACTTCTCTTTATATGCAGCGGTTGTGCTGGTAAAGTGTACACATTTCACCACGAGAAATTATATTTTATAAAGTGTTTGCAATATAGGTAGAAGAAAGTAATTATCCTTGATAGAAAAGGGTAAAGTTCTAGCCTGGCACCAGGATGGTGTTAGTAAGAAGGAAATTGCTCGTCGGTTACGAAGAAGCGATCATTGCGTTAGAAATTTCCTAAACGATCCGGAAAATTACGGCAAACCAAAAGGCCAGGGACGACCGAAAACTGTAAGTGAGCGGGATAAACGCATGATATTCCGGTGTGCATCCAATTCTTCTACGTCTGCGAGAGTTATTGCAGAACAGGCAGGGGTACAAACGCACGTGCGTAATGTTCAAAGGATGTTAAAGGCGTCACCGGTAATATCACGGAAGAAAATGTTGAGAAAACCGCCACTTTCGGTGAAACACAAAGAAACGAGGTTGAGATTTGCTGAAGAACACATATCCTGGAAGAAACAATGGGAAAAAGTTATATTTTCCGATGAGAAACGTTGTAATTTGGACGGACCGGGTGGATACTTGCATTATTATCATGATCGGAGAAAGGAACCAAAAGTGAAAATGACCAGACAATTAGGGGGTGGATCTGTGATGATATGGGCAGCGATTGGACTTCGCGATAAAAGTGGGATAGTGTTTTGCACAAACAAAATGATATCTGTGACGTATAAAGACTTATTGTGTGACAATCTTCTACGTTTTGGAAACCAATGGGCCGGGCGCAATTTTGTTTTTCAGCAAGATAACGCGCCAATTCATCAAGCAAAAATCATTACTGAATGGTTTAAAGGGAAAAAGATTAAAACTTTACAGTGGCCGGCACGGTCACCAGACTTAAACATTATTGAAAACATGTGGAGTGAATTGGCACGTCGCGTTTATGGCGGAGGCCGTCAATATTTCACGGTACAGGAACTGAAAACTTCAATAGTGACTGAATGGCAGAATATCCCTCAAAATTATATGTTAAATTTATATAAATCTATTAATAACAGACTATTGGAAGTGATTAAGAACAATGGAGGATCTACGCACTACTGATCACTCATTTGTTTATTTTTGTTTCACATTTGCAACAGAGCGTCTAAATTTTTGTCGCAGAAATTGTTTAAACATTGAAGTAATAATTTATTATTTAGTTCATATATTACTAGAGGAGATAATTTTAAGTTTATTTTACTTTTATGAACAAAAACTTAATCAGATATCTTGCTAGTTTCGCAAAGAAATGTTGTAACCCTTAAAACCCGTAAAACATCTTACCGCGTCTAAGGTTTTGTCGGGGAGTGTAAGTCGCGTGAGAATATGGACAACTTTACATAATTTTAGTTTGTATCCGCATCATAATATTTTACCCGTACAAGCTTTAAAAGGCGGCGACAGCAAGACTTAAATTTAATCACTTTAATCATTAAGAAATCGAACGTTTTGTCAGCAAATATTGTTTAGCGATAAAGTCACCTTCACCAAAAATGGTATAAATAACATAACAAATTTATACAATGACCGTCTCATTGATCCGACGACGCGTATGGGTAGAACACAATGGCGTATCTCCGCACTTTGATAGCCAAGTAACACCTTTGTTTAATTAAAACTACAGGAACTACCAGATTGGAAGAGATATAATCAGCAAGCTAACTAAATCTCAATCTCTCGATCATTTTCTCTGGGGAAGGTTAAAAAAAAGTCTTGTTATTAGTATTATGGATGTCGCAGAAAACACGTGCTGATCCTGATTGTTAGCAGAAGTTCTGAGAAGGGGTTGAAATTTTTTTAACTGAATTTATTCCGATTTCAAATTATCTTAACTCTGTTACGACAGAGCCTATGTTCATTAGATATTTTTAACTTGAAATTCATTGAATAACACATCTTTAAGCTGCGGCTTCATGTTTATGAACACTGTTATTATTATTAGTTTCATACCAAATTCTTAGATAGCACATTTTTATTTGTTAACAATATACCGTCTTTACGGAAATATTGAAAGGGAAGCGCCGTGTGCGTCATTCATGCACCCAACCGTATTTTCCATCTCATGTTTACGTAGCAGCTTGAGCAGCACAGTGTAATGATTAAACTTCATTAGAGAAGGAGAACAAAGGAAATTTCAAAGAAAAGTGGCAAAAATCGATGGATTTATTCTTTATTTTTTAGTTACAGTCGGAGATAATTTAACTAATTACAACAATTTGGTACATAGGTACTATATACGTATGTATGTATATGCTTCCTCGCTCGAAAATATCAGCATACGAATTTAGGACAGCATTTTGGAAATGGCCGGTGTGAACTGATCACGCGTTTACATTCTGGCGGTCCACTTTCTACACCGCACCTGTAAGTAAATAATAAATTTAAATGCTGATATTACGGTAAGATTTTTATTGTTATTGTTCATTTTATAATGGCACAAATTCTGCATAACTAAATCTGTAAGTACCATATTTTAGCAGTTCCATGTAACAAACATATTTTATAGAATTTGGGTTTTCGGGTTGAGTTGAATTCTCCGTGCAACATGCAGCAGCCTAGAAGAAGCTCCGTGCAATTGAGAGCGAAACGTCGGGATTCTCATGCAATTACGACGCGATTTCAAGCCGGAAGCCCAATTCTTTATAAGAAAACAACGTTCTAACAATATGTTTTTTAAAGATGCATTCCAGTAATTAAATCATCACACAGGAATCTAACGTTCACGCATTATTACGCTGTTTGAAGAAGGATATTCGGGGCGACAAATTGATGAAAAAATAAATATGAGAAGTTCAACAGTAAATGCCATCATACAGCGATATCGGACAACTGGAACTATAGAAAATTGTGTTCGTCCTGGAGTATCTGGAAAAACAACAAAAGCTGAAGATTTGAGAATTGTATTATTAAGCAAACGCAATAGAAAATTAACAGCGCCACAAATAGCAGCCGAAGTCAATCGCGGCCGTGAAGAACAAGTTTCGGCGAGTACGGTAAAACGTCAACTTCAACAAGCGGACCTTCATGGACGCATTGCCATTCGAAAACCCTTATTACGTCGGGGCAACAGAGCAAAATGGCTACAGTGGGCCCGTTCTCATCTAGATTGGTCGTTAGATGATTGGAAACACGTGCTTTGGAGTGACGAGTCACAGTTTGAGGTTTTTGGGCAAAATCGACGAGTTTATGTCCGAAGATCTAAAACCGAAAAGTGATCCCGAACTGCATTGTGCCAACAGTGAAGCAAGGGCGTAGTTCTATGTTAGTGTGGGCATGTTTCTCCTTTCCTGGGACGGGAGATTTATGCAGAGTGCAGGGTATAATGAGGAAGGAAAATTATTTTGCAATACTCCAGAATCATGCAGTGCCATCAGGATTGCGTATAATAGGCCGTAACTTTACATTCATGCATGACAACGACCCAAAACACACTGCGTCAGTGTGTAAGAACTATCTAAAGGAGCAAGAAGAACAGCACACCCTCAAAGTAATGACATGGCCCCCGCAAAGCCCAGATTTGAACTCGATAGAGTTGTTGTGGGATGAACTGGACAGGAGGATCCGAAAAATAAGCCCAACTTCACAAGAACATTTACGAAATATTCTGCAACATGAATGGATTAATATTCCACAATCCGTTTTAAGAAAACTTATCGAAAGGATGCCTAGAATAGTTCGAGCGGTGATTAACAGCAAAGGAGGTTTTTGAAAAACAAATATAATGTTCAGTACGTTATATTACGCGAGAATAACTTTTTATTTATTTATTTTTGTCTTTTTTACCTGTACATACAATAAAATTGCATTTTGTTTTTAGTTTCGTTTGTTTCTGTAACCTTTTCATGTTTTTTACCAACCGACCGAACTTCTCTGAACGGCAGTGTACATATTATGTAAATTAATAAAGAATATAACATCTTTTTGCCTTTTTAATTTGTGGAGTTAGTTCACCACGACTTATGAAAAAAACTTACCATGTATACTTAATTCGTCCCTTATCGCAGACAATTTTGGAACACATCTTTGGGTTATGTTTGCTTATCTCTCCATCTTTCATTAGACCTATTTCGTCATTAAGCGATTTGCAAGAATAACCTTGAGCTCGTTCTTCATCTAGAATTAGTTTAATGTTAAACAAATAACTTATTAACAACGTTTTAGCGGCATTATTTTCACTCAATCGTCTAATAAATATGCATGAAAAAAGTAAATGTCAATATTAACTAATACAAAATTACCTGATACAACCGTGTCTTCTACGCCAACGGCACAATATACGTGTACTAAGCAAAGCGAGAATATGATAACGTATAATTTCATTCTGCTTAAATCTTATTGTTTATTCTGCTTCGACAAGTCAACAATACTGGAAACAGGACCTCGTTTCGTTCGTTTTATATATTACGTAAAATGTAAATTACATGTAGATGTGATTCCAAGTATAATTATTGTTTGTAAACAACGAACAGCATACCTTCTTTTTTGTTTCAAAATTTGGAATGTAATAAAAATTGCTACTGCATTCCGCGCTAATGTACAGCTAAACTAACAGGACCAGGTTTACAATCCAAATTTTGCGTCACGCGTCCGAATACAGTGAGAGAAAGCCAGTTAGTTGTTGATTCAACAAAATTTTTGTAATATTAACAAGTCGTCACGTTTCTATATGGTGAAACATTTGTTTTTATTCAACTATTTCTTTTTTGATTTAATACGTATTTATAAATAAGCATGAATCAGCATAAAGTATCACGTTCACTACTGCTTTATCTTCTACCATATATCTGATGAAGGTTGTGACACTGTCAAGTTGTTCCGAAAAGAATGAAATTTTAGGAAAAATCAATGCAGTATAGTAACCATCAAAATATCTTTATTAATGTGAATTAACGAAGGATATTAGGCGACCTATTTAGGAAAAGGTTGCTGTAGCACCCTGTATATTATTTAACCAATTGACCCTAGCGGGACTTGAACCACAGGCATAAGCAGGCCTTCTGCCAAATCGCATGAAACAATTTTCTTAATTCTTTACGTTGCGTTGAATGTATTCTAGAAGTACTTTTTTCCGCCTGAAATATAATACACGGGTTGGGTTGAAATATTTCAGATGCGGGCCGGATCAGACTTTTTTTAAATGAGACGTGCGATCCATTCGCATTTTGAACAATTGAAACAAATTGGAATTCGCAAACTTTTGTTTTGAAATTTCACAATGTGTAAAAAATAAGGTATAATTCATATGATTACTTAGAACGTCAAATATTTCACGTATGAGGCAGCGGCAGATTTTCCATCATCTTTATTCCAGTTTCTTTTATTATTTTTTTTTATAAATTTGATGTTAGCGCTTACAATGCCGTAAAAATTTCGTATTAACCTCGCACCGTTCTCGAGATAGATGGCTTTTGAGAAAGAGCGATGTTTTTGGACGCTTACTTCATTTTAGACCAGCGCTACAGCCGCCAACTCCACGTTTTTTGAAAACCTGAAATTAGCATGCTATTGTACATTCCAGGCGCTCACTTATGCCGTAAAAATCTCGTAATCGTTCTCAAAATAAATGTGATTCTTCGAGAAAATTTAGCACTCCCGCAATTTAATTGGCTCCTTTGAAAATAAGAAACGACAGGTTGTAAGAGTGAGTCCCAACGGTTAATTTAGAGTAGCCAAAAGGGAGCTCATACAATGAAATATACAATATGGGAAAAGCACGAACAATTATAGAACTCTACGATAAATATTGGTCAAGGGATTTTGTCATTTTGCTTTCTTATTGGCGCAAATTGTTACAACTGTGAACCTTCTGCCATTACATTTTTGTATTTACTTACACATACGATAAGTTTATTCAAGTTAGGAACATGTGTATAAAAAATTAATCGGAACTCTAAGTCATTGTTAAAATCATTTGAATGGTACCACATCGGCTTTCAACACACAACTGTAAGGAAGGCTCAACTTGTAGAACGAATATTGAAGAGTTAAATGTTAATTAAAAATAGGCAAGAAAACACTAAATGCTTTATTCATTGTAACATCTCATAAGTATGTTATTCATAACGTACATTTATGCTCAAAATCATGAACAAGAAATATTGGGGCAACAATCGGGATATGGTTTTTTTAAATCACCATGATCAATCCTACATCCTGATTCTACCGCAACTGCACTACACCTAGAAATAAATGCACTGATTTACATACACTGATAATTATTTATACAGGATATTCAAGCGGAAACAATAATATTTTTAAATTCCATGGACCGTAGCGCGTAAATATCGAAAAAAAGAAAACATAAGTGAGACATGCTCCCGTTCGTACTCTCCGTTTCATATATTTACGCAGCGGCTTGAGCAGTGAGGTATATACGACACGTTTCGAGTTATTTAAAATTTCAGGAAAAAATAGACGTTTTCAACCTAGACGAAAATGATTAGCTCTCACAAATGCTCATATTTTGTCGTGCGCTTTGGGAATTTTGTACTACAGACCTTTATCGTTTTGGTAACTAACAATTACTTGTTTATATACGGCAAAAAGATTTTTTGCCTAGACAATTTTTTCTCAACAACATACGTATGGTGACTCGGGCGGATTGTATCGGATCTGCCAGGAAAGTCTGCAACTTGGCTTTGGTGGCACAGGCGTATACAGGCCGCTCCCTGCCAAATTGAATGAAACAATTTTCTTAATTTTTGCACGCGTGAAAGTAAAAGTTAGTTGGCAAGATGGGGTTTTCTCGACGAACGTGCCCCAAAGAAGCCAAAGACGATTTCATCAGCCAGAAAAGATATGGCAACGATTTTTTGGGATTCACAAGACATAATCTCAATGGCTAATTTAGAGAAATAAAGGGCGGTCTTAGAATGCTCGTTTATTGGACCAATTCACTTAGCGATGAAAAAAATTCTTTACTATTACGACAATGTACTCTCTCACTCATCGGTAACTGCGACGGCAAAACTAGTCCAGTTACGGTACGAATTGGTGCCCATTCATCATATTCGCCAGATTTGGCCGTTTGTGATTTTTTTAATTTTCCACACTTGAAAAGATGGCCTTTCGAGGGATGTCAAATGAAGAATTCAATGCCGAAACAGAGGCTTATTTTGCTGAGTTCGACAAATTCAATTATTTGGATGGGTTAAAAAGGTTGGAACATCGCTGAACTAATTATATAGAGCTACAAGGGGACTTTGTGCACAAACTTAAATGTTTCCAATAGCTGTCCAAGAATACAATTTTTAAGTGCTAGAAATGCAAAATAGAAGAAATAGAAAGCTCTTTTCATATGGCATTTTCTCACATTTGTCCGTTTGAAAATTCCCGATCTGCTCGTTTTTCAAATTTCGGACGCGTACGACAAACTGCCATCCTACGAAACATGTTTTTTGCCTATACTATTTGGTTTGAAGAACTTCAAAAAATGGTTTCATTTTTCAAAAATCTTTGGCATTTTGTTATTTATGTGGTAGGCGTAATAACAATTATTTTATTTCGTAGCGTCAATTACATATTTACTTAATATTTTATCTATTCTATTTTTTTAAATTTGTTCAAATTTACAAATGCTCGAATAACAGCAGAATATAACCAAATGTCTAGCCGCGCTATTTAGAACAAAAATGTATTAAGCTTCTTTAATAAGCTGCATATGTCCGTGTACCTACTTACGAAAAGACTGTAATGGTGCTACCTAAGCACATAGCGCGAAGGCAATGTTGTGGATCGTATCGTGTTTTTTTTTCCCCGTTTTTCATTAAGCCTAGTTTCTTGTTGCTCGATTTACAAGAATATCCTAGAGTCTTCTCGCCATCTTAAATTAACATAGCAGTTATTTACACATTAGCTTTTGAATAGAGCTTGATAAAAATAAAATATATTCACAGCAAGAAGCGCATAATTACCCGTTAAAACAGTTTTCTCCACGTATATTGCACAATATACTTGTACTCCCGAATAAAGTATGAATAGAATAACCTGGATCTTCATTCTGCTTAAATTATTATTATTAACGACTGTGCGGGAGGTACGGTACTGCTAAACTGGGCCGTATCTCATCTAGTTTAATCGAGTGAAAAACAATTTCCTTGTCAAGAAAAGTAGCAATAAAAACATAGTATTGTTAACGCAGTACAAAAGGCATACCATAAAAAATGTTAAGATTAGAATTTTATGAGGACATAAATTTGATTACTCAACTATAACGCTGCATATCGATCAAATTAATCCGATCAACTTCATATGCACGGCTTATACAGTGAGATATCCGAAGTATCGCTTACCCAAACGATCTACAATTTATAGAAGAAAATCGTCAATTCTTATTTTTAATATAGATATTAATTTGTAGCGTTCTCGAGTGTTCAATTCAATTTCTGGTAATACTGGATGCCAACTCTGATGTTGTACAGAACATACTGTATGTTTTTACATACAGTAGATAACATAATAATTTTCCATTAAATCGATTATATTACTGTGTACTGATTTGCAATTTTATGAGATAAACAAAGAGAATAATAGTATATGTACACTGCCGTTCAGAGAAGTTCAGTCGGTTGGTAAAAAACATGAAAAGGTTACAGAAACAAACGAAACTAAAAACAAAATGCAATTTTATTGTATGTACAGGTAAAAAAGACAAAAATAAATAAATAAAAAGTTATTCTGGCCTAATATAACATACTGAACATTATATTTTTTTTTTCATCGAAGAAACCTCCTTTGCTGTTAATCACCGCTCGAACTATTCTAGACATTCTTTCGATAAGCTTTGTTAAAACGGATTGTGGAATATGAATCCATTCATGTTGCAGAATATTCCGTAAATGTTCTTGCGAAGTTGGGCATATTTTTCGGATCCTCTTGTCCAGTTCATCCCACAACACCTCTATAGGGTTCAAATCTGGGCTTTGTGGGGGCCATGTCATTACTTTCAGGGTGTGCTGTTCTTCTTGCTCCTTTAGATAGTTCTTACACACTAACGCAGTGTGTTTTGGGTCGTTGTCATGCATGGATGTAAAGTTACGGCCTATTATACGCAATCTTGATGGCACTGCATGATTCTGGAGTATTGCAAAATAATTTTCCTTCCTCATTACACCCTGCACTCTGCATAAATCTCCCGCGCCAGCAGAGGAGAAACATCCCCACACTAACACAGAACTACGCCCTTGCTTCGCTGTAGGCACAATGCAGTTCTGGATCACTTTTCGGTTTTATATCTTCGGACATAAACTCGTCGATTTTGCCCAAAAACCTCAAACTTTGACTCGTCACTCCAAAGCACGTGTTTCCAATCATCTAACGACCAATCTAGATGAGAACGGACCCACTGCAGCCGTTTTGCTCTGTTGCCCCGACGTAATAAAGGTTTTCGAATGGCAATGCGTCCATGAAGGTCCACTTGTTTAAGTCGACGTTTTACCGTACTCGCCGAAACTTGTTCTTCACGGCCGTGATTGACTTCGGCTGCTATTTGTGGCGCTGTTAATTTTCTGTTGCGTTTGCTTAATAATACTGTTTTGTATTGTGCGCTGGAGTTTTTACACTTTTGAGATTATACGTAGCTAGGATAACATCTGATTACATTTGTTTGTGTTTTTATTTGTAGAGAGGACTCGTAAGACAACCTAATCTAACCCTTATATGTAAGTGTCCCCACTACTAACCATTATAATAGTAGGGATGAAATACGGGCATGTTCATTCGTCACCGAAATTACCTGAAGAGCCTTTGGAAATTCCAGACTAATAAAATAATTTAGTTTTATTCATATCCTCAAACAGTTCAACTAATTTCGGTTTACAATTTATCCTCTAACCTAATAGTTTTATGACGATCTGCCATAAAGGCCGGAAAAATTAGAGATTAAGCTTAGACTTAAACGGGTATTAGCAACCAAACGCAAATAATGTATTTACCTAATCTAATACAATAATACACAGTACAAAATAACCCGAACAAATACAATTCTCAAATCTTCAGCTTTTGTTGTTTTCCTCCGGGACGAACACGATTTTCTATAGTTCCAGTTGTCCGATATCGTTTTATGATGTCATTTACTGTTGAACTTCTCATATTTCTTTTTTCCGCAATTTGTCGCCCCGAATATCCTTCTTCAAACAGCGTAATAATGCGTGAACGTTTTTCTACACTGGTAGGCTTGCCACGTGCCATTTTGAAGTAAATTTTCTGAAAACTTTCACGCAAAAACGACAGATGCACACCAACACACGTTCAACAGTAAAAGGAAGCAAATTTATATCTTTACGCCTGTGATAAATAAACAAGAGTGATACTGCGGTATATTTCCTAAATGTATCGTTCGTTAATAATCCCCAAACGACCCGTTTCAAAAGATCGGTGCTTCCGAGAAATTCTTGGAATGATAATAAAAGGGACTTTATTGTGGTTGTCGCAATATTTCCACTTTACATAATAATTTATGGCTTTAATCCCTTAGAAAAGAGTGTATGCTTAATATTTTCTCTAATTTTATGTATTAATAATTGTATACAGTGTGATATAATAGATTTCTATTGTATGACCGAACTTCACTGAACGGCAATGTAAATGAACATAAGTCAGCTAAATTTGGATAAGCATGCATGATTGCTAATTAATCTGAAAGAATACAAAAACAAAAAGAAAACTAAACAAAATATTGTTGTTAGTTTTTGCGGCAAAATCTTCTGACATGTATAAACAGGGAATTCTAGCGTTACGTTTGTTTTTGATAGTGCTATAAAATGTATTAGGATGACAAAACAAAAACAAACTAACTGTAGTGAAATACACATTTAATAAAACACGAAAGGGAAGATTCCCTGCGAGTTAAGGCGCTCTATATGACTTTTAGTAAATCTGCTTAAGTGCTTAACAATTCTTCGAAAATGAGTTCGGGTGGTTAGCATAGAAATTTACAGTAAATAATTGAACCGAAGGACACACACGCGTTCGCGCATAAGCGATTTACTTATTTTGCAATTTTTGTCCCTCAATTCCGCAATTAAGCCAAGATTCTGTATTTTACTAAACCATGATAGGGCAAAAAAACTAACTTAACGTCTCTTCATACCGAAGACACCGTGCAAAATTACGTAAAATGACCATAAAAATGCCATAAATGCCATAAAAAATATCTTTAACACTAAATAAATATAATTCACGATTCTGCTAGTATGTTTGGGAACACATGAATTAATTCATCTTGATGATCTGGCGTAACAAAGTCTTTGAGGAAACGGAAATAACGTTCCTCAATTATTTTTTCAGCGATTCTGACTAAGGGAGTAATAGCAGACGTTGTTATGAATCCCCAAACAAAACTGCTCCCTTGTTTAATAGTTGGTTGAGCACACTGGTAATTGTATCTTTTCCCTGGCCTTCTTCGTTTTGAAAGTTCCAATAACCTGCATGGTGCCGTGCTTGTTTCGCAGGCATTTTCGAAGATATTTTTCTTGTTGACATTTTAGAGAGATTGAAATAGACCGCAGCATCATTCTTCATAATGAGGGTGATAACTATAAGAAAAATGAGCTCGTACAATGAAATTTATAATATGGAAAAGCATAGTTTCTTCTACGGTTTTATAAACGGTTGAAATTGTAATCGTTGGCAAGTTTACTAAAGTGGAGTGCATACAAAAAAGATATTAACGGCAATTTTAAATTAGCGTAAAAGCTATTTGTACAGCACCATATGGGCTCTTAGCACGCAACTGTAAGAAAAAGCTCTATTTAAAGAATGAACGTTAAAGTTAAACGTTAATTAAAAACAGGAAAGAAAATAACACAAATTTTCTCTAAATGCTTTATTCATCGTTAAGTATCATATGTACTTATGCTATCAATGCAGTATACACCCAAAAACATCAGCAAACCATCTTGGGACAACAATCGGGATATGGTTTGCTGAAATCACTTAGAAGTTTACATCTTGGTAACGTTGCAACGCTACCACACCTAAAAATAGATTCACTGTATTACATCGGAATTATGATTATTATACAGGATATTTAAGCGGGAACAGTAATATTTTTATGACGTTTGCAGCACAAACGAAAAGCACACAAATGTTGGAATTTTCTACTACCAGATCTTTAT
Organism: Marronus borbonicus; assembly: GCA_902655005.2. Lineage (NCBI taxonomy): Eukaryota > Metazoa > Arthropoda > Insecta > Coleoptera > Scarabaeidae > Marronus > Marronus borbonicus. The sequence continues at coordinate 789,405 of LR737396.1, forward strand.
CATTTTACTTTTTTGTCTACGTACAATACAAATTTTACGTAAGAATAGCGTAACCCCGTGTCCCTAACTACGCATTCTAATTATTAAAAAGAAAACTAATTTAAATGTTTTAATTCTTTGAACACGTCCCGAATGCCACACTGATATTGTCATCATAGTAATTAATGTCAGGGAAAGGAACCTAAGTCCTCGAATTTATCCAGTTACGTTTCCTTTCGAAATAGCATTAACTTAATTAAAATACGTATCCGTTTCGTTCACCACTGCCCGAATAGGGATATTGTCTTAGTGATGGGAATTGGAAAATAATTAAGACAATAATACTGACTATAAATTGTGCAATTTTTCTGAGGAATCAGAAAAATATACAAAATATGTAGATTTAAGCGGGTTTCTAGAGAACTAAAAATATTTGAAATGGGCTATAGCAAAAGGTATGTTTATGTGTTCAAATAATTTGTCAAAATAGGTAAATGTGGATTTTATAGCAAAAATCGGATTTTTCAAAATCAAAAGGTTTTTCAATTCCTTTTTACGGATAGTTCACAACGAATATTTTGCTGTGATATCATTTTAATGTATTGGAAAGGGTCTTTGTTTGACATATTTACATTGTTACTTCCATTTATTTGCGAGGCGAAGTGTTGGTGGTTTCTTTCCTTAGTTTGGAATTTCATTTTCGCCGTACATACGCGGTAAGACGGTATCTTGTTAAAAAAAGAGTCCAGTAAACAACTTTTGATACAAGAGTAACCAACGTAAATCACAATTATATTTATATTATATGTCATCATTAAAATTAGAGCTTTTACTCACAGTAACCAGCCTATTTTCACCACCTGTACACTTCAATGTGTTCACCATGGGAGCGGAAACCATTTTATAATTCTTAAGTAGTCAATTGATTGAAATTTCAAAATAACTTTTTCGACAACAATTTTTTTTTCTAAATTTCTCGATTAAAAATACTAATATTTAAATATTATTACGGGACTTACCCGTCAGTCAAGTTAAGAAACCTCTAATACTATTTAGCCCTCAATAACATTAAAATTACCAACCAAGAAACAGGGATATCTGCGGGTAGACCTTAAGTTATAGATGGGAGCCAGTTTCAAATTACGGATGTCAAGATCGGACTTCAAAGAGAACATCTTCGGAAGAAATAACAGTGTACAGATACCGAAAATAAGAAGAAATATAATTTTAAATTTAATTAAAATAAACCTAACTCCAATTTATCAATCCTTTCGACTTGCAAAAAAAGTAGATTCCACGTTCGAGTCGCAATTGGTAAAAAAAAATAACCTTGAGATAAATGATTTCTACTTAATAACAGAGGTCTCATATCAGAATATTTTTGATAGGAGCTCGACTGAATGTAAATTAAACTGCTAGGAGCAATTCCTTAAGTAATAAGCTGAAACCTTGAGATTTTTGCATGGCGGTTCTGTGTTTTTTAATTTTGATATTCTACAAACAAAGGCAGCATCCTTCTAAATGCACAAATTACTCGGCAAACACGTGCTTTCAGTAATGTTCTAATTACAAATGGACGTGATAAAAATTAAATAAGAAATCGATAACTAATTGGAAAAGTGAAAATAAGATACGTGTATGTCTAGAATCCAACATACGAAAACAGTGAGATGGCGGCGTCTTCACATATCGGAATGTCTGTTTAATACTGCCAACTTTTCTAAGTGATTACACAAATGCCCATTTATTTGGTTGATAATAAGACTTGGTTATTAATGCATTAAATGCAACTAAATCTCTTTTTAAAAGGGTGTGATTGTTGGGTTTGTTATATGCAGCGGTTGTGCTGGTAAAGTGTACACATTTCACCACGAGAAATTATATTTTATAAAGTGTTTGCAATATGGGTAGAAAAAAACAATTATCCTTGATAGAAAGGGGTAAAGTTCTAGCCTGGCGCCTGGATGGTGTTAGTAAGAAGGAAATTGCTCGTCGGTTACGAAGAAGCAATCATTGCGTTAGAAATTTCCTAAAAGATCCGGAAAATTACGGCAAACCAAAGGCCAGGGGCGACCAAAAGCTGCAAGTGAGCGAGATAAACGCATGATATTGCGGTGTGTCTCCAATTCTTCTGCGCCGGCGAGAGTTATTACAGAACAGGCGGGGGTACAAACGCACGTGCGTAATGTTCAAAGGATTTTAAAGGCGTCACCAGTAATATCACGGAAGAAAATGTTGAGATAACCGCCACTTTCGGCGAAACACAAAGAAGTGAGGTTGGGATTTGCTGAAGAACACGTATCCTGGAAGAAACAATGGGAAAAAGTTATATCTTCCGATGAGAAACGTTTTAATTTGGACGGACCGGATAGGTACTTGCATTATTATCATGATCTGAGAAAGGAATCAAAAGTGAAAATGACCAGACAATTAGGGGGTGGATCTGTGATGATATGGGCAGCGATTGGATTCCGCGATAAGAGTGAGATAGTGTTTTGCACAAACAAAATGTCATCTGTGACGTATAAAGACTTATTGTGTGACAATCTTCTACGTTTTAGGAACCAATGGGCCGGGCGCAATTTTGTTTTTCAGCAAGATAACGCGCCAATTCATCAAGCAAAAACCATTACTGAATGGTTTAAGGAGAAAAAGATTAAAACTTTACAGTGGCCGGCACGGTCACCAGACTTAAACATTATTGAAAACATGTGGAGTGAATTGGCACGTCGCGTTTATGGCGGAGGCCGTCAATATTTCACGGTACAGGAACTGAAAACTTCAATAGTGACTGAATGGCAGAATATCTCTCAAAATTATCTGTTAAATTTATATAAATCTATTAATAACAGACTATTGGAAGTGATTAAGAACAATGAAGGATCTACGCATTACTGATCACTCATTTGTTTATTTCTGTTTTACATTTGCAACAGAGCGTCTAAATTTTTGTCGCAGAAATTGTTTAAACATTGAAGTAATAATTTATTATTTAGTTCATATATTACCGGAGGAGATATTTTCAAGTTTATTTTACTTTTACGAATAAAAACTTAATTAGATATCTTGCTAGTTTCGCAAAGAAATGTTGTCTCACCGCGTCTAAGTTTTTGTCGGGGAGTGTATGTACGTCGTAATGCAGCGAATTTCTACTGCTACCATTTATTTAGAAATAAATTTTAATGATAGCATGTTGAGTAAATAAAAGAACACCAGGAACTGTTTATGTCAGATATTGGTGCTACATTTTGAACGGAACACTTGTAGGCTAATACATATGCGTTGCGAACTTGTATACTCACGAAAAATGTGAAACTTCTCCATTTTCGCAGCTGGCTTCAGCGCAGAACGTTGGATCGTATTGTTTTTTTACTTCACCGTTTTTCATGAGGCCTATTTTGTCATTGCTGGATTTGCAAGAATACCCTTGCGCCCGTTCTTCCGCTAAAATTGATAGCTTACACAGTAAAATACTATGAACCAGCAGCGGCCGGTGCGCTGTGGCTGCGATGCTGCATTACGACGCTTCGATTTCCATTTGCATTATGCAATGGAAATACACAAGAAAATCGAAGCGTTGTAATTGATCTCCCGCTGATTAACAATAATAATTTGAGCAACCATTTCGTCGTTAATTAATTAATTAATTAAAGTTAAGAAATTAATACAAACGCGTCGCTTCAGTGAAATAATGGATTCTTATGTAAAATTACCTGTTACAGTAGTCTGTTCCCTACTAGCTGCACAATATACTTGTACCATACACAACGCAAATATTATAATCTGTATCTTCATTTTGTCGAAGTTACCACTGCTTACTGTATTATTGTGCTTGCTGGATTACGCGGCACTGTAAAGTGTAAACTGGAAATAGTTGTAGCAGATTTATATACTACGTAGAATGTAACTTATATGCAAATTTGATACTTCCAAGAATGTATCTATTAATAATAATTATTAATAAGTAACATCGTGCACGTTTTCGTTTAATTGTAAATTTCCTATGACATTGAATAGTTAATATTATTTACTATAAATATGTGTATACAGCGCGTATCAATACTAAGTATTGATATATTTAAATCTGAATACTTACATTGGCCCCAACAACAATATGTTTGTTTATGATAATTCTATATTTTCTTTTTGTTGGAGCGTTGGCGTACTATATATAGCCTGCCCGCCTTTAAGTGTTATTTCAGATAATATATAAGTTGTCACAGAATGAGATTGCGTTAAGCCTATATCAGCAATAAAGCAGATTCAAAGGTTGCAAATTTGCATATTAATTTTGTCGAGGTTAGACTAACCTTTAAAAAATATCGTCGCCCGATTTCACCGAACGTAACGTACACTGCTGTTCAGTGAAGTTCGGTCATACAATAAAAATCTATTATATCACACTGTATACAATTATTAATACATAAAATTAGAAAAATATTAAGCGTACACTCTTTTCTAAGGGATTAAAGCCATAAATTATTATGTAAAGTAGAAATATTGCGACAACCACAATAAAGTCCCTTTTATTATCATTCCAAGAATTCCTCGGAAGTACCGATCTTTTGGCGCGGCCGTGAAGAACAAGTTTCGGCGAGTACGGTAAAACGTCGACTTCAACAAGCGGACCTTCATGGACGCATTGCCATTCGAAAACCCTTATTACGTCGGGGCAACAGAGCAAACCGGCTACAGTGGGCCCTCATTCTCATCTAGATTGGTCGTTAGATGATTGGAAACACGTGCTTTGGAGTGACGAGTCAAAGTTTGAGGTTTTTGGGCAAAATGGACGAGTTTATGTCCGAAGATCTGAAACCGAAAAGTGATCCCGGACTGCATTGTGCCAACAGTGAAGCAAGGGCGTAGTTCTGTGTTAGTTTGGGGATGTTTCTCCTTTACTGGGACGGGAGATTTATGCAGAGTGCAGGGTGTAATGAGGAAGGAAAATTATTTTGCAATACTCCAGAATGATGCGGTGCCATCAGGATTGCGTATAATAGGCCGTAACTTTACATCCATGCATGACAACGACCCAAAACACACTGCGTTAGTGTGTAAGAACTATCTAAAGGAGCAAGAAGAACAGCACACCCTGAAAGTAATGACATGGCCCCCACAAAGCCCGGATTTGAACCCTATAGAGGTGTTGTGGGATGAACTGGACAGGAGGATCCGAAAAATATGCCCAACTTCGCAAGAACATTTACGGAATATTCTGCAACATGAATGGATTAATATTCCACAATCCGTTTTAACAAAACTTATCGAAAGAATGCCTCGAATAGTTCGAGCGGTGATTAACAGCAAAGGAGGTTTTTTCGATGAAAAAAAAAATAATGTTCAGTATGTTATATTAGGCCAGAATAACTTTTTATTTATTTATTTTTGTCTTTTTTACCTGTACATACAATAAAATTGCATTTTGTTTTTAGTTTCGTTTGTTTCTGTAACCTTTTCATGTTTTTTACCAACCGACCGAACTTCTCTGGACGGCAGTGTACATAGTATAAGAGGGTAACGTAAGAATATTAACCAAAGCAGATACAAATTGCAGAGAAACAAGGATGATGCGTGTTCCAAACTTTACAACTTCCACTACAAATAAACAAATACAGTGGACCCTAGACACACTTCACTAACACTGACCGTACGTTTTGATAACGTATCTGCCATGTAATGGCTGCGTTTGCATTTCTTCGACACATCTTTGGTAATCTACGAAATATTTTCCTAAAATATTTTATGGACCTATTAATCAATATTTAAAGTGTTCGGTCAAAGCGACACGGCGGCGATTCAGTTGTAGGGATTGCTTTTCTTACACTGGAACAGGAACCTTCCACCGAATCGAAGGAATAATGGGGAAATATTAGAATCTCTTTATTACTCTTATGCACGACAACCTGAATGAGCAGAAAGAAGCGAATATGGCCACTGCAGAGCTCCTTGAGTTGCTGTGAGATGAACTCGATAGAAGAGTTCAAATTATTGGCTCTCCTTCCAAGGAACAACTCGTGAATAATCTCTAACAAGAATAGAACAACATCGCAAACAATACACTGAGAAAATTCATCGAAAGGATGTCGCGAGTTGTTCAAGTAGTTCTCAATGCAAACGGTAGATTTCTTGACGAGTTCTTATCCTTTAGAGTAATCAATTAATTTTTAACTTTTATTACTTGGCCAAACTTCAATGTACTTTTATTACTTGGCCAAATTTAATGGCACAGTGTATATGCACTTCTGGAGATTTACCTAAACGAATTAAAGATTGGATGGCGCGGCGCTCACACCAGTTTAATTTCTTTTCGCAAAAAGCAATCTTTCCGAAGTGTGCTTATCATCAAGCTAAAAAAAAAATTCATACTGCCCCATCGTTAAAAAGTTATAAACCGCCACTGATATCGAGCATGAATCTGTAACAACTCTAGCGTCAAAATAGATAGGCGGAATATTCAGTGCTTGTGATTGGTTAATAGACGAGACGAATTCAGGCATGTGAAATATATTCTATTTCAAGTTAAATTAAATTGTGCCATTCGTTACAATTTTTATAAGCAAATTGTCGTAAAAATTATTCTTTTTAGAGCTGAATATTCGAAGGTATTGTTTTAATAATTATATGAAACGATACTGACGTCATAGTATTTGTTACAATAGTTCTGGTGTAACTGATGAAGAAGTATTTGACCTACCAGTAGGGCTAAGGTAAAACAAGTTGGCAATAAGCAAAGGTTAATGGCCAATAATTTGTATCTGGAGTTTAAGCAAAATAATTCCAAGTCGGTCACTATTAAACTGACTGCAAAGCAATTTGGGTTAGGTACCAAAAGTATTGTGGAATATTGTAAAAGAAATCAATATTGCAAGATACCTTTTTATTGAAATTGTTCTCAGTTTTCAGAAATGTATTTATTTTTACTTTATTATCTATCGTAGCGTTATCTATTATATTTTCTTTATAAATAATGATCAAATTTGCACAAATTGTTTTAAATAGCGATACTGACCAGCTTAACACAGTTAAATTAGCCGAGAAAAGAGTTTTGTAGTTTGTAAATTTTATCCGACTTGTTTCAATGGTGAATATCGTCAACCTATTAATTTGGTTATAAAACCTTAAATCCCTATAACTCATGTTTGACGCCCATTAAATTAACAAATGGGGCCCTGGACGCAGCGGATCGTATATTTATTGTGTCTTTCGCCATGTTTTATGGCTTGGCCGAACCGCAGTCGCCAGTTCGCGCCATCAATTAGAGTCGGTCGTAATAAACTCGTCATTGGCGAAGAATCATCTTTAGGTTTCTGGTTAGTAACAATTTACCAAGCATTAACCATGTGCGAGACTCCTTCATATAAATATAACTTGGAGGTTTCGCACGTGCTGGATATGAGCGCCCGCATCAGGTAGACCAGTGATACTTTCAAGTCGTCCTTTGTAAATGTCGCGTTTGTTTGATATGCACAACTAGGCGCGTAGCGATATGGAACTACAAGTTCTAAGTTTAAACTAACAAGTGTGGATTTGGATGCACTTAATGTCAGGAGGTGTTTGTCAACGTTTCCGTAAATATAACACATGCTCTTTTATTATTAGCCAGAGTTTGTCGGAGCAACTTCTTGGAACATGTACTAGAAAGAAGTTTAATTTATGAATATGTTATCATTATTTGCAAGTTTGAGGACCACTATGTACTATACTAGGTACACTGCCGTTCAGAGAAGTTCGGCCGGTTAGTAAAAAACATGAAAAGGTTACAGAAACAAACGAAACTAAAAATAAAATGCAATTTTATTGTATGTACAGATAAAAAAGACGAAAATAAATAAATAAAAAGTTATTCTGGCCTAATATAACATACTGAACATTATTTTTTTTTCATCGAAAAAACCGCTCGCCGCTCGAACTATTCTAGGCATTCTTTCGATAGGTTTTGTTAAAACGGATTGTGGAATATTAATCCATTCATGTTGCAGAATATTCCGTAAATGTTCTTGTGAAGTTGGGCATATTTTTCGGATCCTCTTGTCCAGTTCATCCCACAACACCTCTATAGGGTTCAAATCTGGGCTTTGTGGGGGCCATGTCATTACTTTCAGGGTGTGCTGTTCTTCTTGCTCCTTTAGATAGTTTTTACACACTAACGCAGTGTGTTTTGGGTCGTTGTCACGCATGGATGTAAAGTTACGGCCTATTATACGCAATCCTGATGGCACTGCATGATTCTGGAGTATTGCAAAATAATTTTCCTTCCTCGTTACACCCTGCACTCTGCATAGATCTCCCGTCCCAGGAAAGGAGAAACATCCCCATACTAACACAGAACTACGCCCTTGCTTCACTGTAGGCACAATGCAGTTCGGGATCACTTTTCGGTTTTAGATCTTCGGACATAAACTCGTCGATTTTGCCCAAAAACCTCAAACTGACTCGTCACTCCAAAGCACGTGTTTCCAATCATCTAACGACCAATCTAGATGAGAATGAGGGCCCACTGTAGCCGGTTTGCTCTGTTGCCCCGACGTAATAAGGGTTTTCGAATGGCAATGCGTCCATGAAGGTCCGCTTGTTGAAGTCGAGGTTTTACCGTACTCGCCGAAACTTGTTCTTCACGGCCGCGATTGACTTCGGCTGCTATTTGTGGCGCTGTTAATTTTCTATTGCGTTTGCTTAATAATACAATTCTCAAATCTTCAGCTTTTGTTGTTTTCCTAGATGCTCCGGGACGAACACGATTTTCTATAGTTCCAGTTGTCCGATATCGCTTTATGATGTCATTTACTGTTGAACTTCTCATATTTATTTTTTCAGCAATTTGTCGCCCCGAATATCCTTCTTCAAACAGCGTAATAATGCGTGAACGTTTTTCTACACTGGTAGGCTTGCCGCGTGCCATTTTGAAGTAAATTTTCTTAAAACTCCCGCGCAAAAACGACAGATGCACACCAACACACGTTTAACAGTAAAATGAAGCAGATTTATATCTTTACGCCTGTAATAAATAAACAAGAATGTCAAGCGGAAAATAAAATTAGAATCGATAAGAAAAGAACGATATAAAAGAAATGAATGTAGAGCGGAGCGGAATACCCAATAGAATCAATTGAGATGGCTAGGGCTTGGACTAAGATCATTGAGCCAAAAAGGTAGACAAAGCCTAGGAGGTTGGAAGAAGAAATCCGAGGTAGGGAGAGGTAAGAATATATAATAAGATAAGAAGATAGTGGAAGGATATATGGAGGAACTTAGCCTCAACTGCGCAGCTTTACACTAAAAGGTAGATGGGACATCCGGATTAAGTAAGTTGACTCTACAAGATTAATTCATGTTATTTCACATTTTAGATGGGGCATCCTGTATATTTTTTCAAAATCTGATAGAGAAGTCCTTCAAAAATGTGTTTATGAATCTTTAGTAAATTACATGAAAGTATACGGATAATTTTTTTTATTAAAATGCAGTTGCTTAAAAAATACTAAGGCTCAAGTTACGTTATTCAGTTAACCTTTATAATATTAGTAATAAGGAAGAGGTGTGCTGTTAATTTAGATTAGCCTATATACATTTTCAGAGAAATAAATTTCTTAAAATAAATTTTTATTTCACCAATTTTGCGCTATGACGTGCTTGTGCATACATACATATCAACAAGAAGTGAGTGATCGGGAAGTGCAGCAACCTCAACGGATGTATTTGTAAATTGTGCTTGTGTTCGGGGTCTATTAAGTAGGGACCTGTGTATTCTGGGGAAGGTTCCCTTATGACTGCGTTTCAAGTGTCATCGGTTATGAACTCAATTTGCAAGTAATTACGTGAGCCGAAGGCAAGATTTTCGTTGGCCGTAAGTGGCAATAACGAAGGCATCTAAGAGCACCCTAATGTAATTTTAAATACTGACATGTGTCGGTTCATGCGTAAAATTGAACACAGAAAAACTTTTACTAAATATCGTCGTCCGTTGAAACAATTCAAAACAGAAAATTTGCTGTTAAGAAAGAAGGGCTGTTCTTACAGTTAATTCAAACATAAGTTGTTTCTTAAATCTCCTTTGGTTTTGGAGCTCTAGGGCAGGTTAAATTAGAACTAAAGTAGGAGTATTATTAAAATGAATTCAAATATGCAATTGCTTTTTTACTATTAATTTTCTAAAGCTTTATAGATTATGAAAGAAAATTTAACACAGAAAATATAAACTGTTTTTATAATGATTTAGTAAAGGAAGATTGAACAGAAGTTTATATACGGGTAGTTATGAATTAAAGTTTTGCTAAATTTTACAATACCTTTTTGTCTTATTCTAATCTTCATTTCCCCTGGTAAAACTTGTAACAATAACACATCAAAAAATTGAATAAACAATGAAATAATTCTTTTAGTGAATTAAAATCTTAAACATCCCGAACTAAGTGCTGGTTAAAAATGTTAAACATACATTCTACCAATCTAAAATTATAAATTTAACTAATCCATCCAAGATAGCATGACAGGTCATTAGAGATCTATCTAACACGGCATCTGAAAGATTTAATACTGAGTTGCGAGTGGAAAATGAACTTGAGATATAGAGTAGGCAAATTTGGAAACACACCTTATGTTAAGAATATTTAATCTGGCTTCTCCAGTTTTTCAAGTCATGGAAGACGCTTAAGACGGTAAGTTTTTTTTTAATCATCGAATTACATACACTTTCGATTATATTTTTTTTAACACATGACTAGAGGTGGCAATTTCCCGTGTTCATTCAATAACCTAGAATTAATTCATTGAGATCGGTTCATAATCTACAAAAATCATCTTAAAAAGTTTTTGTTCCCTTCGCATGCAAGAGTCCATTCGTTAGCTGCGCCCATGGTGGGCACCCGAATTTGCCCACTCTACTGATATATGATATAGATCCGATAACTGCCAATTTTTGTATTATTTCTTATTGTACGAACTTTCTGGTATTATTAATGCAACTTATACCTCCATCGTATCTGTTTTAGTTTATTTAATTAATTTGTCGTTTGAAGGAGACAAGTCTCCAGATTTTTTAAAGACGGTTTAGTTTGTGCCGCTTTATAAAAATGCTAACAGATCTCTAATTGAGAACTATCATCCTGTTGCTCTCACACCGTGTTTCTCCAAAATATTTTAGTATTGTTTATGAAAAAATCATTCAACTTTAACAGTTTTAGCTCATCCTCAGTTGCAATATTTTTAGATTTAAGTAAGGTAATGGACAAAATTGAGATCTTATGGAATTAGGGGGTTGCTTTAGACTAAATCGCCTCGTTGTTAAGGAATAGACAACATTATGTCAATGTTTCGCACTGTACCTCAGGGGTCAACATTGGGGGTGGTTAAAACAGCAATTGTGTCGGCTTCGTCCGGTCCATTGCTTCTATTCTTGACAGGAATTTTTAGATCAAAAGTGTAGCTAGGAAAGTTTCCAATATGTAGTTTGATAAAAGTCCAAAAATAAATCATCTATGTATGTACCTTTCATAAAACTTTGAGGTATCTTCCTGTAACTAATGTCTCCGTAAAAAAAAAAAAAATTATAAATTATTACACTATGCCATTGAACTTGCATAAGCAATTTATTCACACATACATGTTGCTTTTATATTGCGCGTTGCTATGCACGTGTCGTAACAACCATTAAGAAGAATTTATGACAATTTTGTTCTCCTACTTTCTCGAGATTGAATTGGTGCGGCACCTAATTCTAAGGGCATTAACTCCTCCACAGTCGCACAATTACCCCGCAGCGCTGACCCTTAAATACACGGACGAGATATTTCTATAAATGTCGATGAGATTGTAGCTGCGGAATGGTGACACGATTGACGGGCGTTACGTTGTGATGTCACGTTTTTCAATCGTCGTAAGTAAATGTGTAAAAGCTCCTTCTGCCTCGACGCTCTAGGGCGACTTCTTTGCTCCGCTTACTCGCGTCCGACCCGCACTTAACGCACACATGTTTAATTTGTATTTATTAACTTTTGACATGAATTGAAATTTACTGCTTCGAGAGAAGGTTTGTCGTTAAGCGAATTGTGATGTAATAATTACGAGAGCGCCAAGAACGAGTCCTAGAATTTCTCCATGTTAAGCGGTTATTTATTAAGCTCGCTACCCTAGATGTACACGTCGAAATGAAGATAAATGTTTTGGTAAAGAATTGTAACCTGTTAAACGTAAACATTTTGCGGCTAAAGTATGTTGAAAGATCAGAAAAATATAAAATTTAAATTGTAAATAAAGTGTAATATTTTAGAAAGAAGTTGTTCATTACTTGAAATATTTATATAGAGATATGAAAAATTATAAGGCGTTATAATATTTTTTATTTTTTATAAATAACTTCTAATATACAATAGTAAGTATGAGGTTTAAATATTAAATCTGCCGTTTTATCAACAGGCGGCAAGCAGTAACGAATGCTTATTGTTATACAATGAAATGTTAGAAGATGAACTTTGCGAATCTGCATTGTTGTTGCATCAATTGATCAAGCTTCTTGTGTTATAATATGCCGATTAAAACACGAAAAAAACGGAGGTGCCCCATTTTTACACGGGAGCCTTCAATTACTCCTGTCTACATTAATGGCACGACGAGATCCTTTTATATGCATAATCCAGCGTAAACGTTTCAATGCAATACAATGGTGCTGAAGGTTTAATATACAATAGTGCACCTATTGCTATTCTGCGCGTAGCCTGCGTATGCCCATACCACCTACCACATAGTACCTTCACAGTACGTACGCAGTGAATAACTCGTCGCGTGTTCTATCCGCGTGTCTTCGATATGCGCGATTGGCGCGTGCGTGTCTTCAGCTGCGTCGTCGGATGAACGTCGCAACACATGCCGAATGAAGCCGCGGCGACGACGAAAACCCAAGTCGGCCAGTCAAAACGCCGGTCGCGCCGGGCGCTTAACATTAACCTCCGCATTGCGCGTCCACGATGGTATACGGGACGTCGTCGGTCGGCGACGGAGACGTCGTTACCAGTCAACTAGTATAGGCGCAGACGACCGACGAGCCGGAAATCTAATTCCCAGCTATACTATTCCTGTTCGTAGCAATTAGTTACGCTGTGCTCCTGGCTTTAGGTTGCTCCACGTGGATTATTAAAAGTATAGGTGTATCGGGTAAAATAGCGCAGTGTTGATTTTCCGCTCGTGTAGCTCAGGAATAGGTGGAATAAATTTAGTGTGCAAAGTGCGCGCGTTTAAAATTGTTGAAAATGAAAAGGGATTGTGCAGTGAGCCTGATACAATAGTGCAGAAATTCAAATTAAACATGTACGATTTATACGATTGAATTGGCAAGGAAATATTTGAAATCGTTCGCTTTACTTACCGCGACATGTAGTTCCAAATGCAGGTATTGGATCAGGGCTAGGTACTTTATTAAATTGGATATACATACATGTTACTTGAAAGTATCGTTTGTTTCTCTTTTTATTTTGGCAGTTCTGACTAGTGCACAAATAACCGTGTACTACATAACTTTGCAAGTTACTTACCAGATCCTCCAAATTAAATGCTCCATGCTTTATCATTATAACGTGTTAAAAAATAATTTATTGCGTTGAGAACAGCGACGTTTGGCCAAATTAAGGAAATCACAGTTGAAAATTTAAAAACATTTAAAGAGGGTTTGCACTGACTTTTGAGGTAGTTAACAAATAAGAAATCTCCTTAATTCATACTTCCAATGTACAAATTCCACTGTTAATATAACGTACGAGATTTAAAATGTTATTATTTATTATGTGGTAATAGCTTACTCCTCTGTGGAATCCTCTTAGACCTTATTTTCATCTCTAGCTTAATTCCTTATTCTAAAATCTCATTTTCCAGTCAGTCACACCCGTCACAGTAACATGTCGCGCCAGTCAAGTTTTTATCCTCATTTTACAATCAAAAAAGAAAAAAGACGGTCAATCAGGTGAAATTTAACCTATCTGCACCTAGATTTATAATAATCGTTCCCATCACCCCGTTACTGTTTCAATAAATAATATTAATTTTTAGTACATCAAACTGAATTAATTTAACTTTTTCCTAAGTCATTGGAGTCAATTAAAAGGTGGACATTACTTGCATTGTTCACACTAAAAAAGTACAGACAGTACAGAACCATGCAAAGTAGTATCTATCTAAATAGCGTCAGTTAGATCTTTGAGCAATTGAAATTTATTTGGGCTTCGTATTTCAATTTTGAAAAACTTCCTTTCTGGAAAAGTAACAAAGGGTGACAATATGAGGTTCTCTGATGTTAGTAAAAACTGTTCAGCTAAAGTATTCTGAGAAGATTCCTTATAAAAGTTCTGCGATTCTGTGGTATTCATGGTTGATTTTAATTGTTTTAATATAAGATATGGCCCTCTTGGCTTGTCTAACATCTTCAAGCTTCGTTCTTGTTGTAGAGTCAACTTTACAAAATCTAGCTTTCACAATAGCCCACAGATTTTCCATGTGGTTTACTACATCTGGAGAGTTTCCTGGAGAATCTAGACAAGTTATATTTTCCTCCGCAAAGTTTCATCATTAGCATGGAGCCGAATCTTATTTTGAAAAATAGCTTGATCGTTTCCGTCGACTTTCAGCATCCTGCTAGTAGCCTATAGTCCAATAAAGCTTTGTATTTTTGACAATTCATCATTCCATCGATTGACATAAGAGATCGAGTTGCTAGGAGAAGAGACAACGTTATACCTGCGGCACCCGTGGCTTGTTGTCTTTTAGGCCCAGATATATATTTTTTTTTCATCATAATAGTCAACAGCTTTTTTTTCCTGGGGGCGAATGGCTTTTCTCCCACCTTCGATAAGTCTTCTTCGTACAATAGAATCGTGAATTACAACTCCAGCGTGTGCAAAGCATTGTTGGATGTCAAAACTGGTTTTTCAGGATTCAATTTACTTTCTCATTGTAAAAAAATTAGCTCTCTGGCAGTAGCCTTTCTCCTTCTTCCATATTTTCTTATACGCTGCATTTCAGTCAACCCAGTTTCCTTTTCCGCTTCAAAATTTTATTCACGGTTCCCATACTCACACCACATGTCTCAGCAATGTCTTCTCTTGGAGTATGTTCACGCAATGTTACGACCTTTACGGATTTTTTTGGCGTTACATGCGTTTTCCCAAATTGTATACGACTCGTAATGGTTCAAAAGGTAATTTGTATAATGTGTAACAAGCAGGTCAGCACAGACTAGTTTATCAAATGTACAACAAAATTACCATTGACATAGACAGGTTGCCAACTTTAAAAAACTACCGAAACGTTAAAATATGGGTGTGTTCACACCAATTCGCACAATGCTGTGTGTAAATGCCTTCTCTATTTTTGTATGCTTCAAATTCCTCACTCCGAGCAACACAAAATGTTTAATTCCGAACATATGTTTCGGAAATTCGTGGATTTCTATTGTCAACCGTACGAACGACGTTAAATATATTAAGCAGCCTTTAGTTTTAGGATATTTGTTTTATATTGTACGGTTGAATCTGAAAATACAATAATATACAGAGGGCTGTTCCAATAGAAAAATCACAAACTAATCAGACGCGATTCGATTGGCTAACTAAGCTGTTATGTTCCATTTCAAATAATCACCCTCTTGCTATACTGTAGGTGGACATTTTGAGATTTATTTTGACTTGCCCGGCTCGGCTTGACGTTTGTAGCAACTAATGCCGTTGAACATGTTGACTTGATAATAACAGATCATAAAAGGAACACATCATTAAACTGGAAAGTAAATAGTGCTGCCTACGTCATTTGAAAATGAAAGTTTCGCAAAAATAATTTCAAAAAAGAACGTTGAAAATCAACAACGAATGGATTTCTCGAGCTGAACGGGCTTATCAGTCCGCCTGATTCATTCTAAGAAAAGTCTGGTCCCGCCCACATCTGGAATATTTCAGCCCATTATTTGTGGCCATGGCGGACCGAGTGATTCTTAGCCATCAGAAAAACACTTTTACACCATGTCTGAATAATTTTTACGCAAGAAACCATCACTTTGAGAAATATTATTACGTGCTTAGTTATGTAATATTGCATCCGTATATTAAAAAAAATATTGTTATAAGTATTTACGGAAAACCAATACACCTGCGTTTTAATGCAACAAACAATAGCGTAATTTATGCATTTTCTTTAGCCATATCTGTTTTCAAAACATCAGATCAAAGACTTCCTGATTTTATAAATTCACCAATTAAGCGCAATACATCCTCGCTTGTTTTCTGGTGTAGTAAACAAAAAAGCTCATACGGCTGTCATCGGTGTGCGTGTATTATATATTTTAACACGTTCGTGTGTATCAAATACACGGAGCCTAAAGTAAGACTGCAGTGCAGATATTAGAAGACGCCAAACGTACGTATTGTACGTATAATCTTAAATAATTAGAACCATAGAGGTCTCTGATATTTGATGTAATTTCAACATAAACTTAGATAAATGTGAAAAAAGCTAATTTAAGTAAACTATCTCAGACGTCTTTGATGCGATAAGGCGGTGAGAAACGTAACGACACTTTAATAGCCGTGGAGTGTTGATTAAATTAAGTGTAGAAGAGAATGTAATATTTTGTTAAGGCGTTTACGAGTAGCTACGTACATAACGTTGTTATTAAAGTATCGTAAAGTATACTTTTCTTATTAGTTTACCGCGGGTTACTGCGTTTTAATTGATACTAAATGGAAATTTTATTGAGTCAGTTCGTTAAAGTTTAACTATTTTATTAATATAATTGGTCTACGCTGTCGTGGTAAAACATGCAACATTGTATAGCGTATATTTCCGTAGTAAAGGGTTCCCTTTAACAATTTTCTATTTGTTACTTAGGGTAAGGTTGCGTAAGGAAATAGTACGGCTAAGCTTTTCTTGTGTTAACTTTACGATGTATTTATTACCGAGTTTTAATGCTGGTGGAACAACTTCATCAGAAATTTCAATCCCTTTTTTTGAAAACATTTTGTATAATAGAATCTTTAATGTAGTCTCCTATGTCCTCTGATGGGCCCTAGAGCGGCTAAAATCGTCACAGAAGAGCATCTCGTAATCTTTCAAATGGGATGAAGATATGCAACAATTTTTCATAGGATAGTTATTTTATTAATACCAACCAAATTATACAATATGATCATAACGTAAATAAGTTTCTGTTTTAAGCGTAAATGGCTAATGTGGTACTCTATGCCAAAAATAATAAAGCTAGCAGAACAAAAATTTATTTCTTAATAAGAGTAAGGAGAGAGGAGAGGAATTTGGTAAGCAATTGCAGTAAATGCTTAAAGCGATCTTCTTTGGCTTCAGTACAAATCCTTAACTCGCCGTTGCTAAATGCGTTGACAAGATGTTGAGGCGTTATCGTATCGTGAACATTTTGAAATGCTTTTTTCAAAACATTTTTGAGTGCTTTGATAATCACCCGATTATCAAAACACTCACGTAAGAGGTTCCCACTGTTTGTAGTGTTTTATGAGGTGCGGCACTCTCTTGTAGGAAGTATCCTTTCTTCAGTTCGTCATCATGCAACTAGTTTAGAAAAGGTTGCAATAAATTATTACGATGTACTTCTGCGTTTATCGTTTCACGCAAAAATAATGAACCAACAATTCTTCTCTGTGAAGCTGCTATCCAAACACCAACCTTTCCAAAATCCAAAGGTTTCTGTATCGTCACATAAGGGATTTGACTGGACCATATATGCTTAGCAAGCTCGTCTGAGAAGGATTTGTCAAAGATATTATCGTCATTCCTGTGGTTTTTAAACCATTACGGTATTGCACTCTCATTGCGACAAGTACCATAAGAAAATTTAGTTTCTTATGAAATCCTTCTTAGGAATGCCTTCTCATATCCATAAGTTTCAGCAGTCTTTCCTTGTGTCTACCATTACCGGGTTTGAGACTTACTACACCAGCTTCACGAAATTTAACAACGTAGCGAATATAAATCAAGATCCGATATTGCAAAATGTGGAAACTGGAGACGAAGTTCATCCTTACAATCGTTGCATACAATAAATTTCCCATTCTGTATGTTTTATGTGTTAAACGTAATTTGGAGTTTCAGCTATGGATTTAATTGTCAGATCTAGCTAGTAAAAATAGTTAAAAAAAAGCATGGTCCTCTGCATTACGTTATTTTATAATCACACTGTGAATTTTAGTATGCCAAACAACACTAAAGTACCGGCACACTCCGCACCACAGAAATTTAATAAATTAGTCCAGATTAATTGTTTCGAAGATACCTGGATCTCCATTATCAACCGTGTAACCGGTTATACAGCTGATCGGGACTAATCAAACTTGGATGGTGCTGATTGTGCCGATACTTTAGTATTGTTTGTCACATCTAGTAACACTTCTTCTCTGCAAGTCCTGTGAACGCCCATCATTATTTTATTTATAGAAATTGTTCAACCAACGTTTCGATTTCTATTTCTCCCTAATATCTTTGATTTCTTCTGGGTGGGTTTAGGTACTCCATTTCAATTAAATTATTTCAGAATTTGTTGTTAAAAGTAAAACAAAAGAAACATAAAACAAAGAAAAAATTGGAAGGTAAAAATATAAATTTAGAACAGACATTTAAAGAACCGAAAAAGTTGCTCCTAAGTACGTTTCGTAAAACAATATTGAAATCGAGTTTGCTAAAATGTATTTATATGCTTTTTTGTATACATTAGCACAGAATCAAATAAGTGAATCATCTTTCGCGTGTACTGGTTGCTCAGTTACGTACGTATATACTTTTATGGTTTGTTTATTTGAAAAGCAAACTACTGTAAGTTAGTGCTAAGAGATAAACAAATTACGCATGGAACTCTTTGTGAATAAACTGGCATTTTGCTTGCGCACATATACATGCGGATCACATCGAGTGTTATGTGTACCTATGTATGCTCTTAAAAGAGACAAATTATCATTGAAAATGAATGTTTGAAACCAGAGTACTGCCAAGTTAATGCCATTATATTTCTGATAAATTCGCGTCTGTTTTCCATGGAAATGATATGCTCCGCATTCTTTCAAGAATGTTCTGAAGGAAGGGCTTAAGAGGATGTAGTTTCATTTGGTAGAATCAGATATTTTTTGGTCAGAATGTGGACTGCTAGACAAATGTTTGGTCCCTTTAAGTTACTATTTCACAAGCTATTACTGCGTTGACAAATATGCTATATAAGAGTTTCAGTTATAAATTTATAACTATCACATTACAAAGTAATTTCCATCCGATGTACAGTGGCGGCCATATAAATAGCACAGGTAAACTGATATGGATGAATTGATGAATTTGTAAATGTTAACAAGTGATTTATTTAACTTTGCTTAACAAAAATGTAGTAGATGGCATGCAGTGTATAATAAACACACAATATTTTATAAACTTCAAGAGAAACAAATTAAAAAAATAAATATATTATTTTTTAAGTGGGCATAGAAATAGCACACTTAATAACAATAACGAAATACTGTATTATTTCTTTTTTTTTTATTCTTTTTTGCTTTTACATTTAATATAATACAAATACAATATTGCTGCACATCATCCCGGCACACTTTCAACTAATTTTTGAATGTTATGCCAGGCTTCTTCAATAGTATTCCATAATTCGTCTAATGTCGCTGGAGATTTAGATTTTATAACAACCTCAACATCCCCCCATAGATTTTCTATGGAATTTAAAACAGGGCTTTGTGCAGGCCATTCTAACACTCGAATCTGTTTCTCCTCTAGCCACTGTTTTACGGTCCTCGCCGTATGTTTGGCATCATTGTCGTGCATTAAATCCCAGGTTACTGGAAGAAATTCATCAGCATATGGTTCCATCGCGTTTTTTAAAATGTTGCCATAAACATACTGATCCATTTTTCCTGCAATTCTGAATATAGGCCCTACACCACGCCATGACATAGAAGCCCATACCATTACGCTTCCTCCACAATGTTTTGATAGTGTACCTAGGGTTAAATCTCTGATTGATGGGTCGTCGCACATACATTTTTCCGTCAGACCCAAGTCGGTTGTATTTGCTCTGATCTGTCCAAAGTACAGATTTCCAGAAAGAAAGCGGCTTTTCTTTGCGTATTTTCGCAAACAGTAATCTTCTTTTACGGTTTTTATTTGACACGAGTGGCTTTCGTACTGCAATACACCCATGTAAGTTAAATTCCTTCAGCCGACGTCGTATTGTTCTCCTCGATATATCAATACCAAATTGTTTATTAAATTCGGTTTTTATTTGTGTAGCTGTGCGAAAAGGATCTTCTTGACTTAATCGACGAATAAGGTTGTCTTGTCGTAAGGTTGTTTTACGAGGCCTAATCTTCCGTTTCTTGTTTTCTAAAGTTTTTTCCGTCTGAATATGCTTTATCGCATTTTGTATTAATTTACGTGAACAATTTTATGTTCGTGATATTTCTGAAATTGATATGCCCTTGTCTTTCATGGTGCAAATTAACTCTCTTTTCTCTGGTGTGCAATGTTTTCCTCGTCCCATTATACTAACACCTAAATTTTTGTTATTAATAAAACGTTAATTTTAAAAGTGGTAAGTACACCACTTTTTTGGTACAAAATAACTCGAACCGTAACACTATAATAAGATTCGGCTACAGAACCGACAACTGTGCTATTTATGTGTCTGCTAGAAAAGTGAAGCTAATTTTTTTTTTCATCGAATGCCGAATTATTGTTCTGGAATACGTAGCTAGGGGAAGTACACACAACTTTCTCGGGGACTCTTACGCTAGTTTAATAAAAATTTAAACGGGAACAGCTTGAGCGGTTAATTCAAGTGGAATTTGATGCCTGTGCCATTTATGTGGCCGCCACTGTATATGCGTTTAGTTGCTATGGTGCGTCGTCTAATAATATAAGCGATATATTGCAATGTTAAAATTTACATTACACCATCATTCGCGGCATGTATAGGGGGTTCAGTATGACCGCACCAAATTTCTTTTAACAGTAATAAACTCTTCTTCAGTGGCTGTAACTTCCTTTATCTCCTACTATCCAGGTAACGGGGGAGTTAAGGGAATGTAAGTTCAGCCAAAGATGATCTTGGTGCAACCGGTGAATAACTGATTTTCTGTTCAATTTCTCCACATCCTAAATCTTTCTACAACAGTGTCAAGAATAATTTCAGTCGTATCTCGGTTGTAATTTCGTCAATTAAATATCGTCAAATAGTCGTGTTATTTGTTAGTAAATTTTATTGCGGTGTAGTTGTTGATAATGTTAAATGTCCCACAATAGAATAGAATCACTTACGTCCCTGTATGGCGTATATTACGCTATTTCTGCAAATACGAATATTTACTTATCAAATTATACTTCAAAAGGTATATCAATCGCTAATTAAATAAATTAAATCGCTGAAAGGGTGTCTAGGAAAACCCCCGGATCTGCAGATCCTAAAATCTAATTTAATTAATTTACGTTAGATTTGCTGTCTAGAAAACTTTCCAATGACTTAATATGTATTTTTCTTGAATGTCATTATTGAACCTTATGCACCCTTTGAATTTTTGCGGAATGGGCTTAGAATGCAATCTTCCATTCCATAATCCATAATTAAAGTAAATGTTAATTTCCGGATCGAGAGAAGTTAATTTATGACGCTTTTAAGACCGTCAAAATTGTCAGTAATTAAACCCAACGAAAAAATAAATTTTAAAGGCGGACGCCCAACTCAGCTGTCACCTTTTTAGAAAACTCCTTTTGTCGCGTCTTACCGCGATAACAGGGAGCGGTAATATACACCCGTAGAAACGAATTAAAAATAGAATATGAGATTGTGCGCGGTTGTACAGATGCTAATGCTTAAATGCGCGTGGATCGTGTATATATCCGTAAATACATATGCGCCTCATTAATTTTACTAGGCGTACGCCTGCATGTACTGTCGGGAATGAACCCGTAGAAGATGCAATTCAGATAATACACAATAATAAAGGTGCATTGTTTAAGCTTCTGCATTGTTTTCTTTTTAAAATCTTTTGTACGTCAACAGTTGCTCTACGTGATCAAGAATGTGTCATGGAGAACTTCCTGTGATGATGAGATGTTACCGTACTTTGCTGCTGTCGGTTACACGCTCCTTTTACTTTTGCTATCTGACGAAAATAAATTCGAATCTGCTTCGGCGTTTCCTTGGCGGACAGGGATTGCCTTTGAAAGTAAAAGATGTTATAAATAGGATTACCTCTGGAGGAAAAAAACTGATATTTGTTATTATAGTAACGGTGTTCGGTTAAGACATAGATCCATCGATCTGGACTTATGTTTCATTTTAGCAGAATTCCAACAACTACAGCGCTTCTTTTAAATGGCGAAATCAAGATGTAGGTAGTATTAGTCTCTTACGAAGAGTTTCTAGTGTAGCTGAGCTGAACGCTAATTTTTTTGTAGACTCCTCAAGCTTGTACACAGAGTAATGGGTACTTAATTTTCAAAATGCCGTTTTTTTTAATTGTGGTGTTATTTTGTTAAAAAGCAAGCTAATACGTCTCGTGTTATTCCTTGAAGAACACTACCCTTTTAGCAGAATATACACTGCCGTTCAGAGAAGTTCGGTCGGTTGGTAAAAAACATGAAAAGGTTACAGAAACAAACGAAACTAAAAACAAAATGCAATTTTATTGTATGTACACGTAAAAAAGACAAAAATAAATAAATAAAAAGTTCTAATCTAAATTCTGGTCTAATATAAGATACTGAACATTATATTCTTTTTTCATCGAAAAAACCTGCTTTGCTGTTAATCACTGCTCGAACTATTCTAGGCATTCTTTCGATAAGTTTTGTTAAAACGGATTGTGGAATATTAATCCATTCATGTTGCAGAATATTCCGTAAATGTTCTTGTGAAGTTGGGCATATTTTTCGGATCCTCCTGTCCAGTTCATCCCACAACAACTCTATCGGGTTCAAATCTGGGCTTTGTGAGGGCCACGTCATTACTTTGAGGGTGTGCTGTTCTTCTTGCTCCTTTAGATAGTTCTTACACACTAACGCGGTGTGTTTGGGTCGTTGTCATGCATGAATGTAAAGTTACGGCCTATTATACGCAAGCCTGATGGCACTGATTGATTCTGGAGTATTGCAAAATAATTTTCCTTCCTCATTACACTCTGCACTCTGCATAAATCTCCCGTTCCAGCAAAGGAGAAACATACCCACACTAACACAGAACTACGCCCTCGCTTCACTGTAGGCACAATGCAGTTCGGGACAACTTTTCGGTTTTAGATCTTCGGACATAAACTCGTCGATTTTGCCCAAAAACCTCAAACTTTGACTCGTCTCTCCAAAGCATGTGTTTCCAATCATCTAACGACCAATCTAGATGAGAACGGACCTACTGTAGCCGTTTTGCTCTGTTGCCCCGACGTAATAAGGGTTTTCGAATGGCAATGCGTCCATGAAGGTCCGCTTGTTGAAGTCGACGTTTTACCGTACTCGCCGAAACTTGTTCTTCACGGTCGCGATTGACTTCAGCTACTATTTGCGGCGCTGTTAATTTTCTATCGCGTTTGCTTAATAGTACAATTCTCGAATCTTCAGCTTTTGTTGTTTTCCTAGATGCTCCCGGACGAACGCGATTTTCTATAGTTCCAGTTGTCCGATATCGCTTTATGATGTCATTTACTGTTGAACTTCTCACATTTATTTTTTCAGCAATTTGTCGTCCCGAATATCCTTCTTCAAACAGCGTAATAATACGTGAACGTTTTTCTACACTGGTAGGCTTGCCACGTGCCATTTTGAAGTAAATTTTCTTAAAACTTTCGCGCAAAAAACGACAGATGCACACCAACACACGTTTAACAGTGTAAATGAAGCAAATTTATATCTTTACGCCTGTGTGTAATGTTCTCGAAACATGATGGATTCATTGAGCGAGACATTGTTTTGTAATTGACGTTCGTTTATATTTATCGCAAGTTAAAAGCGTTAGTCAGCGCAATTGAATATTTAAATTGACAAAAACGTATATTAAATGTTCGAAAATTTTGAAATTGACTTGTAAGTACACCCCGTTAAATTAAACATATTTAGAGGTAATTTTATTCATCAACATAGTTGATTAATTAAAAATATATGCACGTCTTTGTTGTTTTTTTTTTTTTTTTCTGAAGCTGTGCTACGTAATATGACAGGGCAAATTAATATAAAAGAGGAAAGGAGCTTCCAGTACTTGTGGATGTATCTTCGAATCTTTGTAATTTGAATAAGTATCTTTTTATGCATACCGCATGATATGATTATGTATTCATGATCTTAGTATCCTGCAAATAACATTATTCAAATGCAGTAATTGTTGTAGGGTTAGTCATAATGTTGAATAAAATCGATACATAATAAGCGCGCGATGGCCACACGCACAAAAATTATAGATTCGCCGTTGGAATCGTTGGGAACGTTTTAAGTATAGAAAGAAAAGTTAAACTGTATAAAGATCAATAATTATTCCTTCGTTTCTTGGGGATCGGAAGATTTTACCTCCGCGAAAGAAGATTTTTCAAAATGGTCCGTAAATACCCAAAGTTGTATTTCTTTAAGCGAAACGTGCCACATATTATAGTCTTGGAACCCTAATAATAATGTTGCTTTCCAAAAGTCGACATTTACAGAAATTGTTGTGACACTGCGTCCGCAACACTATGTGGACAGTATGACGCGGAGGTGGTGGTCGAGCACGCGTTTCCACGTTACCTTGACCGTCTCAGCGCGAATCTCGAGATCAGCCCTCAACTGAGAAATAAGAGGTCTCAGCAATATCTTTTTAGTCGATAGCGTGCTACGGTTGACCAAGCCAACGGACCCAAGCAATTATTGGGAGGAGGATAGACCTTATAAAGCAGGAGCTTCGTACATTTTCCTAGTATTTAATCATAAATAAATTGTTTTATAACATTTCGGAATGAATTCTTTTAATAGTAAAATTATTTCAAATAGATACGACAATGTCTTGCCCGCTGAATAGAAATCCAAAAAGGAAAATCTTATGCTTTTTTTGCTTGTTATAAAGCTCATAAATAGAAGCAGGTTTCTGAAATAGGTCGCTTAATACTAATAATAGCAAGAACGAGGGGGTAGTAAAGTATCTGCACATTTCGCAGCTTATTTAATTAATTCCGAACAATTGATTCGCGCATCCGCAAATTTCTGAAACAACTGTTTCGAATTAATCGAATATTTTGTGTGGTGCGGAGTGTGCCGCTACTTTAGTGTTCGACTGAGTGAATTGGCCGGTTTTATGTACAATAGTCACTAATTGTTTCCTTAATAATGTGCTAGTAGCTAATCGCATTGATTGTCGTGCTTTATTCAAATAAGGATAGGTTAGAAACACGATAACTTTTATTTTTACTTATTCCTCATAATTCCATCTCCTTCCACAATCCACAACTCTCTTCATTTCCGGTATTCGTTACGTAATATTTGTCATTTAACAATTAAACACTACGTTTTTTCATAAAAGAATTATTGATGCTGACACCTATCCGCCGATGCATGTTATTATATAAATCGCTGGCCTT
Organism: Marronus borbonicus; assembly: GCA_902655005.2. Taxonomy (NCBI): domain Eukaryota; kingdom Metazoa; phylum Arthropoda; class Insecta; order Coleoptera; family Scarabaeidae; genus Marronus; species Marronus borbonicus. Next base: position 814,961 of record LR737396.1, read on the forward strand.
GAAATTCGAGTATATCTTAACTTTATAAGTAATTCTATAACTTTTTCTATTACATCGTTTACTCCGAGAAATCCAGAAAATAATTTGTTGATATTTAGCCGTATTCAACAGCGAAATTCCAATTTTCTTTGATATCTCGTAGTCACGGTAATTGTTTATAATAACAATAATTTCAGAAGTCATAACGCTCATTCATTCGTAGATGAATAACACAAATCCCACGTTCGCGTGATAAGGAATAATAAAACACCAAGTGAATTAATAGCCGCATTAAGCCTACTACAACGAGAAGTGCTTGGAAACATGAAAACTGTAAACTTTAAAAAGATGTTCCGCTTTATTTACGATTTCAAAATACTCTACGTGAAGTTAAAATAATGCTGTATGTTGTGTGGTGTATACGACACGCTTATAAAATGTGACCGATGGCATCTAGTGTCTCTGGTGACTGTACCGAGGGTGTTCTGGAAATAGGGGCGACATAAACAGTATGTTTCCTGGATGTATCAGAGGGCCAAGATCCTCGGAAGGATCCAACGACGACATCAGCAAACAAACCAAGTCCATAGTTCAGGTCAGTATTGTATGAATGGGACAACGCAAATATTGAACAAAATAAATGAAAGCGCAAGTGAAAAATCTGTTAATATGCCAAGTACCTGATTAATTTAATTAATTTTCTGTCCGCTTGTGAGAATTATCCTCCGCATTTAAAATATTGTTTCGCCCTTTTCTTTGTTTCTAGATCAATATAATGAACGTTTCCGGTAACACTCAAATTTTAACGTGAATTTGGCAAATGTGTTAAGTTATGGGCATCATCAGTCAGGATAGCGCAAAATACACCGCTTCTTTAACTTTTTTCTAATATATAATTTATACCTAACTTTTTTTAACTTAGGCTCGACATTTTGAATCAGCAGACTAAGATCGTTAATGTCGATTTATTTTATTTAGTGCTGTCACGGCAACTAAACTATATTAACACCATAAACCATTTGTGATTTGATAAACGTGAACGAAACAACAAGTGCTAACAAAAACAGTGTGATACAGTGCGTACTTTTAAATTTGATGGTCCGTTTATATCACTTGTTTCGTGCAGCAAACGTCTTCAAAATACGAAAGCGGAAACTATAGCGTAGGTGATAAGTGATGCTATTAAATTCTTTGGTTTATGTAACGAAGTCTGTTAAGAATGTCACCGACGGAGGTGCAACTATGCTTTAAGTTTGGAGATTAGTAGAAACAGATTGTCCGCATCTTCTTCACCTAATATGCGATTCATCTTGTAATAAATACCATTAGACCCAGCTATCCAAACGCACGCGAACTTTTGTCGGGGAACTCCATTAGCACCCACGTACTTATATATATTAATCAAATAGGTCATATTTTCATTATATAGAATTATATATTATCGTAGAAGGAACTAAAAGTACTTATGTTCATTTACACTACCGGCCATAAGTGTTTACTCACCCTTAAAATATTACAAAAACAAGTCAAATACTAATTATAAAATAAACCTTTATTCTGTGCTTATACAAAGTACTTTAACAGTTATAAAAACAATGTGCTTGTCAATTTTCTAACAATGATAATCATAAATTTACTTAAATTTGTCCACCATCGCTTTTATTACTGCCGTACACAGTTTCGGCATTCTTTCTAACAGCTTCGCTAGTGTTAATGGCTCTATTTTCCTCCACGTATCCTGCAGTTGCGTGCAAAGTACTGTTGCCGATGTGGAGCAGATTTTCGAACCTGTCGATCGAGTTCCTCCCACAAAAGCTCGATCGGATTGAGCTCTGGACTTTGGGGCTGCCATTTCATAACAATAATTTGGTTTCCGTGCTCCAGCTGTTCTAAATACTCACGGCATATTTTGGCAGTGTGTTTCCGATCATTTTCGTGCTGGATCACGAAGTTCTCACCGATTAATCGTGTTCCAGATGGGATAGCATTCCTCTCCAAAACCTCCCTATAGCCTTCTTTTCTCAGGATACCTTTTATTTTGACCAAATCTCCCAAGAGGCACCGCCAAAACAACCCCAAATCATAACTGATCCTCCTCCATGTTTTGTTGTTGGTATAACACAGGATTCAAGTGCTCGTTTCCCTTTCGATCTAGGAACAAATGTCCTTCTGTTTGAACCAAAAGTGAGAAATTTAGATTCGTCGGTCCAGAGTACTTTCTTCCAATCTTCCAACGTCCAATCTTTGTGTTCTCTTGCCCATGTTAACCGTTTAGCTTTGTTTTGCTTTGCGTAATAACGGTTTCCGCATAGCACTTTGCACAAACTCTTCACTATTCGCTGCTTACAATGGGAAAGCTGAATGTAAACTAAATTTTTCTTTATATTGAAGTGCCTGTGTCGTCTGTTATCATATTTTATGACAGCCGCAACAAAAATTTCCCTAAAACTGTTCTTTATCTAGTCTGTCTACCTGAATGGACCTAAACCGCAAAACAGGGTCATTTCCAATATTATAATGCCAGTCGGCTCATTACAGAACATTACATAGCAACTATAATCTATCTCGTACTTACAGTTTAATAATATAAATACTTTTAAGGTGGGTAAACACTTATGGCCGGTAGTGTATATATTAATAAAAGAATTTATTTCATATTTGAACCTTCTTATCAGAATATTAACAATTCGTTTTGTAATTTTCGGCCGTTACTCAGCACAATCTTTGGATTTACGTCTACAAGTTTCTCTAAAAAAAAGAAAAGATCTGGCGTACGTAAGTGTCGCTTATTGAAAGCGGAGGGTGCGTGTGTTTGATGTACGGACTTCCTCTGTTCCTCTATTCCACAAATAAAAACCCTAGTTTACATAGGTGTCGCTTTCCCTTGATTTACGAGGGTATCCTAAAAAACAAGAAAAAATCCCTACTTGAAGACCGCTGCTCATCTTAGGCGGACGACGTTCCGGGGTCCATCGCCTTTGATACGATTTCGTTTGATAGAAGAAAAGGGGCGTTATTAGATTCACCTTTTTTGCGCTTGTGTGTGCGACGGAACAGCTGAACATGATTTTGAAGAAATGAAAAAAGATAAAAAAATGTAATTCTCTGTTGCTGTTAACCTTCTTTAGTTGGGATCAAAGTAGTGGTCATGCGAAGCATGGCGGTCTTTTATTAATTTATTTATTGTATGTAACTATCTTTGTTTAGAATTGGAAGTGTTGTCAAGTATTTTAACGGGCTTTATTCTTAGGATAAAACATTTCGCTCTGTTTACATTTATGTTATATGTCAACTTCGATTTATCGTTTATCGTGTTGTTATTCCAAATGTTTATTTTCCGTGTTTTGCCCTTCATTTATATTTATTTTTTAGTCGAAAAACTAGACAATCTGTTTCAACTGTGGATACTGTTGGCCGTAAATAATGTCAAAAAGGTTGAACTTTTGTAAACGAAAATCCTAAAGCGAAAGCAATTCTGCAAGAGAGGATCAATGCATTTATCTATTTATCTATGATAGGTGTGTGAACGTCTCGTGTGTTGCGGATGTGCTTTACTGTGTTTCTTTTTTTGAATATCTGTCTAGTACCTGTCCGTCATTTGTAGAACTCTTGATTTTGTTCATTATTTCTTAAATTTTATGTACTAAACTGGTAAAAAACTATTGGTCGATGTATAGGCCATCACTCTGGTGCTGGAGAAATTGAAATAACTATTGTAAATTAGTTATTTCAATTCAATCAATAGATAAAGGTCGGCGAACCAGCTGTGCATGTCATATACTGGAGCAGGAAACCAGAAATCATGATGTGGTGTTCAGCAGGAGGAGAGAGAGTCCATATTTGAGATTGTTGAAACATACCTATTGCACAGGAGGAAGGATGATGGAAGGAATCTTGGTAATCTCAACGATGGTTGATTTACATAAACTTCAAAAACCTGTGCAGCTTGGGCTGTCCTGATACCTCAAAATAGCTAGAATCATTAGCTGCTAGTTCATGTGATGGATTTTTATAATTTACTCGACGGTGACTTGGCCCAGGAGCCTTACGTCGTGTCTGTGTTCTCACTGGCACAAATTTTTTTGTAGCTCTGAATTTAAACATAAGGTCGATAAGGGAACATTTTGATGAATTTTTTGTATTTTTACAAAACAAATGGAATTTGATCAATGTTCTGGTTCATTCAGAGATTGACTGGCAGGAAGATATTGACCGGTTTAAAATCAATCTTCTCCTTTCTGTCAGGGAAGAGTATGACATGGTACAATTGCGATCGTGTATAATCCAGTGTAAATCTGTATTTTACTGTGGATCCTTCAAATAATATAGATTTACCTTTGGAGATACAAATTTGAGAAAGATCACTAAAATTTCAAAACAATCTGGGAGTTTGGCTCGTTCCTGCGGACGCACCCTGTATATTAAATAGCACGTACCAGATGACACCATACAGCAATAAAATCCAGTATTTGGGAAATAAAATTTTTCAAAATGTACAACTTGTTACGTGTCTTTTTTCAGTCATAAACTTCCTTAATTCTTTACTAAATTGAATGGTAAGATGTTAGTTATTTAGAAATAATGAACTTGTGAATACTCCCAATTCAATAGCAACTATTCCAACATCTGTAAGCGAACATAATTTTTACTCTCGATTGCGTAACGTTAATAGCTCAAACAAAAAAAAGGTCTCCTTCGACAGCGGACTAAACCCTCGCGCCGTCTAGAGATTATCCTTCTGTAGAATTAATTGAACACCGAAAATAATCTTTTTAGCGTTCATTGTCGTAAGATGATTTGTTGTGTTAGAGATTACGCTGTCTCGGCGAAATTCTGTGGTGAATTAATCCCCCGTAATGCTCTAAGGATCTATCGAGAAATATAATTACACCGCGGCGATGCACGGATATCCCCAGCTTCCGTTTCTATTGCTACCACTGCGACTTACCCAACTGAAACCGCACATAAAATTATCGCACGAAGAGGAAGCAACGTCCTCCTCTCTATTTTGAGGGCAATTTTCCTACTCGGTTGGGCAAGCGGCCTAGAACGAACACACACCAGGAAGAAACCGAAGTGATTTATGCGCTTTAAAATTAGTAGTACGAATTTATGAGAAATGAGTGCTTTTATTCTGATTAAAATTTAACAGCTGCATATATCACGCTGCGAATCTATTTACGCCATAGTGGTTGCTGTGTTATGTACACACGTATATTGTCTTGGGAGAGGGATACTGTTTCATCACGGTTTTTAATATCAACGCATTTTATTTGAAGGCTGTGTTTTTCTATTATCCTGTCGTCTTAAAACAGATTTATCTACTCCTTTCGACACGATCGTCGCGTTGTCTTGCTACATTGGAACGAAACGGTGTTTCGTTGGCAAATTTTGAACGAGTTAATAGAAAGAACAAATAAAAAGCTAATTTTAATCTACAAGATCTTGTTACATAAATGGTTGTTTAAAATTATAAACAACAAAAAACAAAACCAAAGCATACTTTAAGAACAGCTAAAAAGGAACAGAGCAGGTTTGCGTATTTGCGGAATCATGAAAAAGGAACAATACCGGTCTCTTTAAGTAGTTCCTCTCATCCGTACATCCTACTTCTACCTTAGTATATACAACAATTTCAATTACAGCTGCCACCTTCCACAAAGGTGTATTGATGCGAAACGCGCGTCTGCACATGGCGACAGGACCGTCAAAATATTGTTAGAACATTTAGTACTTTTTAATAAAACAATAACACAGGTATTTGTCGTTATTTTTAGCTATTCTTAATTCTCGTAGCTACATATACTGCCGTTCAGAGAGGTTCGGTCGGTTGGTAAAAAACATGAAAAGGTTACAGAAACAAACGAAACTAAAAACAAAATGCAATTTTATTGTATGTACAGGTAAAAAAGACAAAAATAAATAAATAAAAAGTTATTCT
>LR737396.1:829872-866629 GCA_902655005.2 Marronus borbonicus
CTTTGAAAATTCGGACGATTTGAAAAGTTGTAAAATATTAATTTTGAGGAACAGGAACAATGGGACGTGCAGCAGTTCGGAAACCGCTCCTACGCGTGCTAAATAATAGAAGAAAATCGGAGTGCACTAGAGCATGCACCGATTAGACATTAGAAGATTGTAGAAGAGTTTTGTAGATCTAACAAGTCATGAAATGAAAACGTCAGATTTTTGTCAGAAGGTCTGCCGCAAAGAAAATATGTTGGCCACCATAAAGCAAGGCTGTGATTCAGTTATTTAGTTAGTTATTTGTGTTCTGTAGATGTTCCTGTCCATTTGAGCTAGGTGGCACTGTAAATGTTGCTGGATCATTGAAAAAAGGGAGCTACAGAGACATTCTTCAACACAACGCAGTGCCACCCGACCTGCGATTGATGCAAGATAACAACCCAAAGTACGCCTCCAAATTATGTAAGGCATATCTCAAGAAGAGGAACATAATGGTTTGTCAACAACCGCTGCAATTACCGGATATTAATCCAATCGATTTTTTGTGGGAAAAACTCGATCGGAAGGTCCGTGGCAATGCCCTTCGCCCTACAGAGAACCTTTGTGGCAACTTCTGCGTTATTCGTGGGTGAAAATAGATGCGGAAATTACCGTCTGGCTTGTTGCCATCGGTCGGAATAGATATTTCAGCATTAACCTTATTGAAATGTTCTTTCCTGTAAGAGTACTAAGCGACAGAAACTGATATTTTGAGTGCCGCTACTTAATACTCGTGCACCTAATGCAAAGAGAAAAAAACGGATACGCTTCCTGAAGCTAAGAAATTTTAATTGTTGCAACCCCTAGCTGAGTTGTTATGAGTATCCATTATTTCCTCCCGTAAGTAGTAATATGTAGCTTGGTTTGGTAATGGAGGGGTGCGATGTAACTATTAAAATAGAGATGCTAGTCTTTGTCCTGCTAGTATTTCTTTTTTAATTTGACTGTCTCACTATGTACTCCGTTGTTACTAGTTGTGTACACCTCTCCTTAATTAACTTTTAGAGAAATAAAGCAGTGAAACGTTTATTTCTTTAATTGTAAGATTCCTCACCAACAGTTTAAAAATTATAACTTCCTTTCCAAAAGAAGTTAAATATAACTTAATTTCTTAACCCTCGACGTGATAAAATTTACTCAATAATTCTTTTCCTGTAAAATAGGCTTCGTTACCACGGTTTGATATTGTTTTACGCAATTTCAAAGCACTGTGCACATGTACGTCTTTCATGTGTACATTAAAACTCCTATAAAAATATTTTTTGGAACATGTGTATTTTTTAATCATTTTCATCCTAGCAATAAAATTCTCGGCTTCTAAGTAATTTAAACGCACACACACATACTTTTTTAACAATCAATTAGCGCTTTATGTTTCTATCTTTCTCTTATTTTCTTACAGATCTACACCGATTGGGCAAATCATTACTTGGAAAAAGCACGCAGTAAAAAACGTGTTAACTGTCTGGCCAGCGATTGCAGCGACGGCGTTCTGCTTGCTGAAGTCATCGAATCTGTCAGTGAGTATATGACCCATGCCTTTATACTTTACGCAGTACGTTTCGTAAATATACGATTTGAAGTCGCGCAAAACGTGACACACCAGATGTGCGCTTCAAGGTAATTTACAACTGGAAACGGAAAAATTAAACAAACAGCGAAACTGGGGCGACGAGCGCATAATTCGTACAAAGCTACTGAAATGTGCTCCAGCGTTTATGCATACGTATAGGTATATACGTGCCTACACATAACGTTTGTTTACAATTGTGAAGGCTACGTCGGCAACTTATAAAGAACGGACCGATATCTATCGAGCTAGCGAAGCTCGATGGTTTATGCAACCGAAACTACAGGCTTGCCAGAGCTTTTTCTAGTTGTGTGCTGTTATTTCTTTCATTCCTTTATCTTGAATCGTCTTCTAGTTAATTACTGTGTTTTTTTTAAAGATGTTAGTTGAATTCTTCACAAACAATTAAAGAAATAGAAAGAGATAACGCAGTACATATGTATGCAGTGTTATTTAGAGTAAAGCGAGATATGTGCACGCAGCTTAGTATTCACCAATTTATCATAGCCTGCGGCCATTTTAATTATATCTAACTTATCATTAAAGTTCTCCGCTTTCCGTGCGCTTCACGAAATTAGCAGAGACTAGTCAGACTCGTGTTTTGTCGACTCTCGAGGAAACCAGTAGGCATTCTCATGAGACGAATAAACACGAGTCTGTCTGGTTTCTGCTAATTTCGTGAAACCACGGAAAGTGGCGAACTTTACTTACCATCGAAGAGATTGCTGGCACATACGTATTTTCCTAGTGTTCAATGCGTTATTTCAGAATGACAATATCCCGGTCCCGAACATTCATGCTCGTTGCAAACATTTATTATCACGTTCGGTATGATTTCTACGAAACGTAATTTTACTCTCTACTTCACTGAATTTCTTAATCAACACCGAAAAGCCTTTAATAAAGGGTTTTTGCATGAATAGGTTCCCTTTTAAAAAATTAAAATTAACACATTACGAAACTAAAGAATACCTTTACTTCGATCTAATTTATTGCCTCATTAAAATGAACGTGCTTTCGTTTTGGAGGTTTGAAAAATGGGATCGCCTTCATAAGCTTCTAGACGACGTACGTAGTTAAACACGTATACAACGCTTTTTAAATTCAAATTTCGTTTTACACCTAGAAAACCACGAGTCATGAATATTTATGAATCCGGTGGGCTACCACAACAATAGAGGGCGACTGTTTAAGATGAGAACGAAATCATTTGGTGAAGTAGGAAGGTCTAAATTGAAAAGGTTTCAGATGGGCGTTTTATTAGAATTGTTAATTAGCTAATCCTTATGGTAACGGGGCGAGGTGACTTAAATCATTAACGCGCCCAAACAACAGGAAACACTGAAAGGATGTCATCCTAGTAAAGGTGTTGTAACATAATGCGGAGGATAAATGTTGCTAATTAAGAAATAGTGGAATACCTGCAAGACGCTGTTATGCTTGATGGCATTACATAGCTCCCATTTATTTTTAAATTGTAAAAGAAACTAGCGGTTTGAAAAATAAAGCCAAATTTCTCTTTTGTACATTATCCTTTAGTATTATCGACAATTCAACTTTATTTCCGGTGTTACCAGAAGTTTCTTAACGCTAATAGAACAGCCTAGATACCTTCAATTAAAAAGAATATCAGGATATTCAACGCTTTTGGTCATCAGTTCTTTCATTACAAGTTGGCTAAAAATAAAGTTCTAAATTTTGCGACACCAGGTTCGCTCAAAAGCTTCATTGCTCTGCAACACAATCGGTAGCAGTTGGTGAATTTACTTGGGCTCGAAATTTTGTACCGACTCTAACACCGTTAATATCAGTATGTTTTGTTTACTGGTATCATGGTAACCAAATAATATTATTCCCAGAAACAATTTTCAAGTGCAAAACTCGCTTTTCGACTACAAATAATTACTTAGGCTCAACATTTTGAAGCAATAGTTTAAAAGCGTCAGTATTAGTATCTTTTCTTTGCTGTTGTCATCATGACGAAGCAGTATTAACACCAGAAACCATGCATTGGTTGCAATACCCAAATGCTTGGCTGTACATATCTCTTTCGTCTTTCATGATTCCGATAATACCAAGTTTCTGTTAAAAATAGCGCCTAAGTCAAATAATTTTCTTTCTATAATAGGCTGCAATTGAAGATGGTGAACTCCGTCCGTTAAATCACACGCCATCAATATTGAAATTATTCAGAAAATTTTAATTATGTGGTAGTGCAAAAAAATTTCTTCTAGGAAGAAGTAACGAGAACCTCAAACATTTGTTTTAGATTATCCTTCGCCTTGTATGCATTTACATAAGAACCATAAGAAAACATTAATTTTGTTTTAAATTAAATTACAATGGCGACAGCAATCCGTATTTGACACGCCCGCGTCGCCTATATTCTCATCTTATGACTAGACGAATCAAGGATGATTGAAAGTATGCATCAAATTGATTGTAACAGGTGGGCAGAACGGAGGTATACGTAAAGAAGAAAGCTACATGTTTGGCGCCGTATGATGACGTTGGAATGTTTATTTGAACATGCAGGAATGAGTTAACTGCTTCGTAGAATTTGAATTTATTCATTGGTTGCACTATGATTACGCACGTTAAACATAAACGATTCTTTTCAACTTCTATTCTCAATGCTTATTGAATGTCCCTCCTACGACGACATTATGTATCGTCACCATAAGACGCTGGTAAGTGGAATTAATGGGGAGTTAGACCTGCAAATTAAAACCAGTAACTAATGGAACATGCAGACAATTAAAACAGTACAATCAATAAATTAACACAACAGGATGAAAGAGATTAATGAAAATTATTCACAATCGCAATAAAATTATAAACAAAATATTTTTTAAATCAATATTTGCAACAATTGCTTAAATTTCTTTCTAAAAGGAAGTCTAAAATACATCTATTTACTCTTGTCTGGTGATCGTTCAAGTCACCATTTGCATGTTGGTGACCTGATATATTTAAGTGCGTTTCCCCCTTTGCGATGAAGAAGTGACGAATTTTGACAATTAAAACAATTCTGTTTTGTTCTACGATATTCGATTCGCTTTATGGCCCAGTATTAAAAGTAATTGAAATGACTGCGAAAAGCCGTCTCGCCCTCGTTGTCTCCCACAGGCCAAATATATTGGAGTAGTCATCGTTGCTCGGAAAGGGCCGGAGCAACAAAATCAATTCTTTGGATAACAAATTAGTAGCAAGCTACCACCAGAATACGCCGTTTAGTTGTAGTAAATGATATGTACAGTGGGTTAAAAGTTACATCGAGCGACTGCCCTGGCTTAATACGCTAGCCTAGCTATCGTTTTCCAGAAACGGTTGCAGCAACAAAATCAATTCTTGAGTAACGAACTAGCAAATATAACAAAATATGCTGTTTAGTTCGTGTTGATACGTGGAGCGGTCCAAAAGTTACAGCGGATGCTTACGCTAATTTATTTATTTATTTATTTTAAGATCTCAGAGCTTTATTTCACAGACAATATAGATATGAAACAAGTCAAAGAGAACTAGACAAAATTAAATATAAACATGGAAACAAATGTGGAAATATCAATATTAAAAAAAAAAAAAAATACACATGACTATAAGTCCATTTAACATTAAGCTAGCGTAGCCAACGTTTTCTTGGAAACGGCTGGAGCAGCAAAATCAATTCTTGGGTAACAAATTAGCAACAAAATATGCAACTGGTGTGCTAGTGGTAGTTTGTGAAGTTGCTACGCCGGCTTAATAGACATAGCAGCGATAGTTGTTTTTACGATGTAAACGTACTCAATCATATTCGAAGAATAAACTTGAGTTTAACAAAGTTTTAAATTTTATCAAAATACAGTAAAAATTACCTTTTCATTGAAAGGTTTCAGTGGATGGGCATGGATAGCTTTTGTTTTCTTGTTTTTCTCATAGCTGATATGTTATTTTGCATCATACATTTTACATTTATTTGTTTTGTGGTCAGTTAAGCGAAATAAAGAACAGGCTTGGCGCAAAATCAAAATTTTCCAAGTGAATATTTAAAAAAATCACCTAACCACACATTTTCCAATTAAGATTAACGGACGTTTTTTTATTTGTTTGCAGCTAGTCAAAAAATTCCAGACATAAACAGAAAACCGAAAACTCCCGCACAAATGGTAAGTTAATCTGCGTCTAAAATGTTTAGCTTTAGTAACTGTATCCGGAAACGTACGATATTATTACAATCAACAATAAGAGGCGAACGTAAAAATATGCACGTTAAAGTAACTGTTTCCCACAGGTAGGCGTAAGAGATATTGCAGCAAATAGGTTTTACAAACGTTAAGGAGCAAGGTGCAAGGAATGTTTTGTCACGCTCTTATGTAACAGTGTATTTGTTTACGAGAGTATCAGGTTTTGCTTGTGAAACCACTGTACTCATGTAGGTATTTGTTATATATCTAATTTCATACACTAAAAATTATATTTATAACAAATAATTTAAGATGTATGTATAGAGCAAGAATCGCAACGTTAGTAACAATACCAAGATAAATTGCAAACAAGGTGTAAACGCTTAAGAATTCGAATGCAATCTACCGCATACACTAGCTTCTGTTCACTTAATTTTAATTGGATAATTGGTGAACTATACGGCTAAAATCTTTAGTGAATATTCGGAAAAACTACTCATAGATTTTCCAGGCTAGTGGATTTTTGGTAGGCAGTGCATTTTTGGTTTGGGTTTGGGATTAACAGTTTTAAGTTCACAGCTTAAGGGTCGAATTGATAAATTTTGGGTAATTTTTTAGAACTTCTTTCGTTTCACTAATCATGGATGGTAATAGATTGTTGTCCTGCAATGATAGAAAATTGTTGACGCGGTTGAAATAATCCGGCTTATCCAAAATAACATCAACAACAAATATTTTGACGGCTTTAATAATCCTCAGATCACCTGTCTTATTTCTAGATACTTTTAGCACTGTTCAAGTTTGTTGAAATTGTAATTTTGCGTGCGTTTCTTACGTATTCTTTTGTTGTGGCGTCTAGGTCCTTAATGGACGTTTCTAATTGAGTCGCGAATATAATGTGTTAGCTCCTCGTTTAACGGTGCGATTAAAAGTATCCGATGATTAATTACAAATCAGTGGCGTGCTTTAAATGAAATATGCGCTGTTTTGCGTCCTTTTTACGACAAATTTCTCGTTGTGATATATCATTTTTAATTTGAATGGCGTACCATTAAAGATAATAAAGTACTGCGAGATCCTTTAAGAATACAAACAATATAAGAACCATCTAAGAAAGTTCTAGATTCGGATCCGCGCAGAAATTATTATCATCTCATTGTTACCTATAAGTAACAATAATAGCCCGTATAAATAAAATAGACGTAGGACCTTCAGTTCCATCTTCCCTTTACAACACGATTAAATCGCACTACGAGTTTTCGCAAATATTTCTCCGGGACGGACGTTCCCAATAGTGATAAAATTGCCATGTTTACGATGCTCATCACGCCTAGACGAGAGAGTGAGTTCGTCCCCGGGTTCAAGTTCAATTCGTCAATCAGAGTTTGTTTGATTGCGATGTAAAGCCGAATAATAAAAAAGTCTATGAGTAGAACAGAGGCAATGTACGGTAAATGAATACAAACTACCGTCGTACGATCTCGTACGTAGTATTGTGTACGCTCATGAACGAAACGTATGTTTAACAATCAGCAAAGCGTGTCTCCGATTCGTACCGTGCAACTACTTGTACTATAACGAAATACTTTTTACGACAGTTAGATGTCATGCCAAAAGTGAATTGCATCAAATAACATATGTCGTTCCATATCTGAAGCACGAATATTCATTGTAATTTATCAGAGACTGGTCAATCAACTGATGATATCGGAATCACCAACAACAAGAATTTTATTGTTATTATTATTAAGAATAGGCAATGATACTAATTGCAAGGGCGTCCTTTTTTGTGTTAGGATAGCTGGAGGCTCTTGATAAACCTTAATATTATTCTAGGACCTTCTTCCTTCATTCAGTAGGTGGCTTACTGAAGTGTCGATATTGAATATGGCTGACAACGCACACACACACACAAAATCTGTTCTGCCGTCTCTACATAGACGACAGACTTGATCTTCAACTTTTCCTAGTTTATACAAGTGTCCTAGTTTGTATAAGTGATACTTATGTACACTGCCGTTCAGTGAAGTTCGGTCATACAATAAAAATCTATTATATCACACTGTATACAATAATTAATACACAAAATTAGAAAAATATTAAGCATGCACTCTTTTCTAAGGGATTAAAGCCATAAATTATTATGTAAAGTGGAAATATTGCGACAACCACAATAAAGTCCCTTTTATTATCATTCCAAGAATTTCTAGGAAGTGCCGATCTTTTGAAACGGGTCGTTTGGGGATTATTAACGAACGATACACTTAGGAAATATACCGCAGTATCATTCTTGTTTATTTATCACAGGCGCATAGATATAATTTGCTTCGTTTTACTGTTAAACGTGTCTTGGTGTGCATCTGTCGCTTTTGCGTGAAAGTTTTAAGAAAATTTACTTCAAAATGGCACGTGGCAAGCCTACCAGTGTAGAAAAACGTTCACGCATTATTACGCTGTTTGAAGAAGGATATTCGGGGCGACAAATTGCTAAAAAAATAAATGTGAGAAGTTCAACAGTAAATGACATCATAAAGCGATATCGGACAACTGGAACTATAGAAAATCATGTTCGTCTTGGAGCATCTAGGAAAACAACAAAAGCTGAAGATTTGAGAATTGTATTATTAAGCAAACGCAATAGAAAATTAACAGCGCCACAAATAGCAGCCGAAGTCAATCGCGGCCGTGAAGAACAAGTTTCGGCGAGTACGGTAAAACGTCGACTTCAACAAGCGGACCTTCATGGACGCATTGCCATTCGAAAACCCTTATTACGTCGGGGCAACAGAGCAAAACGGCTAGAGTGAGCCCGTTTTCATCTAGATTGGTCGTTAGATGATTGGAAACACGTGCTTTGGAGTGACGCGTCAAAGTTTGAGGTTTTTGGGCAAAATCGACGAGTTTATGTCCGAAGATCTAAAACCGAAAAAATTATCCCGGACTGCATTGTGCCTACAGTGAAGCAAGGGCGTAGTTCTGTGTTAGTGTGGGGATGTTTCCCCTTTGCTGGGACGGGAGATTTATGCAGAGTGCAGGGTGTAATGAGGAAGGAAAATTATTTTCCAATACTCCAGAATCATGCAGTGCCATCAGGATTGCGTATAATAGGCCGTAACTTTACATTCATGCATGACAACTACCCAAAACACACTGCGTCAGTGTGTAAGAACTATCTAAAGGAGCAAGAAGAACAGCAGACCCTGAAAGTAATGACATGACCCCCACAAGGCCCAGATTTGAACCCGATAGAGTTGTTGTGGGATGAACTGGACAGGAGGATCCGAAAAATATGCCCAACTTCACAAGAACATTTACGGAATATTCTGCAACATGAATGGATTAATATTCCACGATCCATTTTAACAAAACTTATCGAAAGAATGCCTCGAATAGTTCGAGCGGTGATTAACAGCAAAGGAGGTTTTTTCGACGAAAAAAAAAATAATGTTCAATATGTTATATTAGGCCAGAATAACTTTTTATTTATTTATTTTTCTTCTCTGAACGTCAGTGTACAGCATTTTTGTTGAACGATAATTTGAATTAAGCGATTTTGTCCTGGGATCTTTTGTCAGAAAGAGACCTTTCGATAAGATATTGTAAAAAATCATTTATACCAGAATACCACATTTTATTCAGAAGCATCAGCAATTCACAAAGAACTATACGAAAGTACCGTTACACTGTTGCTAAAAAAATCACTGTTTTCGAAATATTTAACTGATGTGGATCTTTTTGTTTTTACATATTTTGCCATCATTGGATCTATTAAGTACTTGCTAATTGTATTTGATATATGAAATAAATGCAAATATCGACTATTTTTGTCATGTTACCGTCGCTAAATAACAAATAATTGCGACTAAAGGAATAAATTAGATAGCTTTGTGTTGGAAGTGATCCACGATTACTTCTGATTTGAATAATGTTAACTCTTTTATTTGGAAACAAAAAAAACAGTGTTGCCAATGGAACTTCACACCGATGGACGTACAATTTCGATAGATACACGAGATCCGCAGTAGTCTACTTTTAAGTTATTCTGCAGGTCACGTAGCATGCAGATGTAGGTATATGCTTAAAATTTGTTCGTTTTGCTTTTAAAAATAGTCTCAAATAGGTCATCTATTTTGAAATATGTACGTATACTTACTGAGCTGAAGTCGTTTAAAAGATTGCACGTTTCGGGTCGTGTTTTGATAAATAGAGATCTATTCGGTTAAATATAACTTCGAATTTAAACAAATAATTCATCCTTCACCTATTTAAAACCGATTATCCAATAGAAATGTTCAGAGTAATAATTGCAAATCCATCAGCAATTACGCAATTCCTTTTAGATGCGGACATTATACAGTTGAGTTTGGAAATTGGCAAAGATTTTTCCCTTGAACGCTGTACTACTTCTAGTAAACTTTGTGTTTATTCAATATTACATAATTGCGATACTGTCTTTGGTTTTGCTTCGACGGAAGGCATTAGGGAATAATAAATTTTATCATCTTTCGAAATGCAAAATTCTAGCTATACATAAATTCAATGTAATAAACACGAGTCTCCTGTTCATGTGGAAATAACATCAGACCTGAGTCACCTGTTGAGAGTACCAAGGACATCAGTAAGTTCTTTTAGAGAGTTTGCTGGCAGTGGGGTTTCAGCTCATATAGTTCTGGCTTCTATTGTTCTCCTATCTGGAGGTTCCTTTAATTCGGCAGCCGAGGTTTATGAGAACCATCTTGACAGGTCCCTGAACGTGAAGCGTATTGTTCATCTTTAATTCCTTGTTGGATTTAATCCGTGAAAATTGTATCATAGGTGGTAATAAGGTAAAGTGGGCAATGATCTCCCATACTTAGCAATTAAATAAAAAAAGACTAGATTTCGATAGAAATCCCTTTTCCTAATGAAAAAGAAACAATTACTGTTGAACGATCTTATGGAACTCACGCAAATCAACAACTTGAACCCAATCTAAGTTATCCTCACTTTAATACTAAAACATCATCGAGCTATTATACTTCGTGAGTAGAACTTAATCGTAAAGGTAACTATTGGTCTTTTTTCTTAACATCCGACAAAGACCACACGCGGGTGTCTGCACTCTCGTAACGGATAGGTCGGCTTCTCGGTTAGATTTATACGGACATTTATCGAGCAAAGAGGATTAAGAACTGTATGCGTGTAGTAGAGACTTATCGCGGTCTGAAATTTTATTCTCTTATTCTGTTCGTCGTCTTCCTTTGTGTTACATCCGATTTTCTGGTTACGAGAATATTTAAATTATGGCTGCCTCATCGTAATTTAATTGGTGTTTTAAAAGGAAACCGCGGTGAAATAACGAGGGTAACAGCACCTTAAATTATTACTGAACCGCTTCAAAAGTTCGAAGTTTCGACACTCGGGCATTAAATTAAAAAAGAAATGGATTACTTCCCAACATTCTTTCTTTTGTTATTTGTTTTGGATATTTTTAAACATACGCACATCGGTTTCTCAAGAAACCGATAATGTCATCATATAATAACGAATGTAGTCTTGAACAAAGAACTTTTCAAATGTTTACCTATCGACCGAAAGGAGAAGGTCGATACTAATAAATTTTGATGCTTGTGGAACAAATCGGTGACTGATACAATGGCTTCAGCATTATTACTATTATTTCAAGATTATGTATATTAATATAAGTAGTTTGTTTCTTTTATCAATCTATCGTTATTTCAAATTATGAAACTTTTGATAGGCAGAAGCGATAATCTAGAACATTCCAATTTCCGGGTTCGATCAGATCTGTTACCAATTTTACATTTTTAATTTTTTACGCCGGGGCAACAGAGCAAAACGGCTACAGTGGGCCCGTTCTCATCTAGATTGGTCGTTAGATGATTGGAAACACGTGCTTTGGAGTAATGAGTCAAAGTTTGAGGTTTTTGGGCAAAATCGACGAGTTTATGTCCGAAGATCTAAAACCGAAAAAATTATCCCGGACTGCATTGTGCCTACAGTGAAGCAAGGGCGTAGTTCTGTGTTAGTGTGGGGATGTTTATCCTTTGCTGGGACGGGAGATTTATGCAGAGTGCAGGGTGTAATGAGGAAGGAAAATTATTTTCCAATACTCCAGAATCATGCAGTGCCATCAGGATTGCGTATAATAGGCCGTAACTTTACATTCATGCATGACAACGACCCAAAACACACTGCGTTAGTGTGTAAGAACTATCTAAAGGAGCAAGAAGAACAGCACATCGTGAAAGTAATGACATGGCCCCCACAAAGCTAAGATTTGAACCTTATAAAGTTGTTGTGGGATGAACTGGACAGGAGGATCCGAAAAATATGCCCAACTTCACAAAAAAATTTACGGAATATTCTGCAACATGAATGGATTAATATTCCCCAATCCGTTTTAACAAAACTTATCGAAAGAATGCCTAGAATAGTTCGAACGGTGATTAACAGCAAAGGAGGTTTCTTCGATGAAAAAAAAAAAATAATGTTCAGTATGTTATATTAGGCCAGAATAACTTTTTATTTATTTATTTTTGTCTTTTTTACCTGTACATACAATAAAATTGCATTTTGTTTTTAGTTTCATTTGTTTCTGTAACCTTTTCATGTTTTTTACTAACCGACCGAACTTCTCTGAACGGCAGTACATTAAGTACGAGGATATTTCAAATAGGAGTACAAGTATTCTATTTTTATCGGTACCTTTGTATAATTGTGTAATATAAGCTTTGTGTGTCAAACTTTAATTATAGAGGCTGTTCAAATCAAATATAACCTGAAAAAACTTAAATACTACGAAATAATTTAATGCAACGTAAAGCTTAAAAAAACAAAAGTAACAATTTATTGTTTCTTTGCTAAAATATCTTAACTCTTTAAAAACACCAGATTTAGCTCAAAACACCATTCAATTAATTTGAACTGTGCAGAGTGAAATACATAGTTTACTATTTAAACCAAGTTAAAAATTTGAAATTTATACAAACGAATTTCGTCGGTAATTTACCTTCTACTCATCCAAATATCGAGACCAAAGGTCGGCTATGATGTCAGTTGAAACCAAATTTTGGTACTGCATTGGGACGCTAGTCACAGTCTAAAATTTAATGTGTACAATCAGTCACATCGCTTATGTGTTTTGTTTAGGATAACAAATTACAAGAATACTCAAAGAAGATCCTCCTTGATATTTTCATAAACAAAAATAAATCATAACAGATTTCTGAAGTCACTGCGTAGACCACTACGCAGTAATTGAGGCACTAGTATATTGAAGAGCTCTTCACATAAAGCAATATTGACATAAAAGAAAAAAGAAAAGCATATATACACAAACAAGCCATTCCTTCAAACATATGATTTTTATTAATCTAATTGGAATAATTTCTTTATGATGTATGTAATAGATACCAAGGAACGCGTGAATATCTGATACGCCCCACATATAGACAAGGTTGAAGTGTAAATATTTCCTTTCAGCTTCATTTGTCTTACTATAATTGATTGCGTACTAGAGACTGGAATTAGTACGTTAACGATGCTAATATTGACGCAAGACACTCCAAGTATTCAAAATAATCTCTGGCGAGAGAACGCGATGGTTTAAGTTTACCGTTCCCAACGATTCTGTATATTTACGATTTGTAATAAATTTGCCGTACTTTGAGGTATAACGAACCTTTGTACGCCTTCAAATACCTGGATGTACGTATATACGTAATCGGTTTTCTCTTATTATGAAGTAGTAAATTCAGCTACGCAGTTTTGAGTGCCTTTAAATTCGTGCTCGCCATAACACAGCGCATTAAAATGGTACTTATAGTGTAAACTAAGTGGTCGTATTATTATATTACTTGCTGTGAAAAGCCGTGGAATAATGTTCGTAAAATTTAAAAAAGCAGTATCCCTACACTAAAATGCTTTCTCAAAACATCTGAAAAGAAATTGTTTATTTTGCGATAGCTAATTGTATCTTAACAGATCAAAAGAAAAACAAAAAAAAACACTACAGACGCGTTCAAGATTTTGCTACCTGAGATTCCTACAACACGTATGTACCATGACTTGCTGTTACGCGCTCGGGAAAGAAATCTAACAATCTATCTAGGCTGTCTAGCCGGGAATTGCATCCATCGACTATACATTAGAAAATTCTGAAAACTTGCCAGTACACTAAAGCCAATACTTGCTATTGAACTAAAATATTTTTAATAATCTGGCACTTCCGGTTGTACCGGATTACCAAGTAAAGAACGTAAAACGGAGATTAGATAAGTTGCTAGATTTGTAGAAGTTCTTGAGATGGATATTCAGATTTCGACCCGGATTTATTAAACTTCGATATTCACTGTATAACATAAAACAAAGAGACTTAAATGCCAGAAACTTTCTGCGTCCAACATATAAAACATCAAGCATGCTCTACGCAGAAAAATCTAAAAAACGCACAAGATGTTGTTCGTGTGTTATTGTTTTTGCATAAGGAGAAACACGATAATACAACACACCAAAGACCCGCCTCGAAAATCAATGCTGACATCTGATTTAATCATTCACAAATTCCGCGTAAAGCTGGATTTTGTAAGCTACAACAGGTTCAATCCTCTATAAAGCTCCCACACAAGCAGTGTTCTATGCTCAACAACTTTCTTTCTATGCATTGCAAGACTCCGGAAGAATATTGTCGAAGACGTTGCCTTAAAAACAAAACAGTGACCTGCTCAACCATCAATGCTGAAAATAGAAACTGGGTGTTAGACAACAATCCGAAAACCACATCTCCTTATGTTGTAGAACAAGCAGGAGTGGATTATGTATTTAGAACCGTGCAATTTTTTAAAGAAAAGCAACAGTTACATTTTGTAAATGAAAATTGAAATCATAACTGGGATGAAAAGGTTTTTTCTATCTCGCAGGAGACAAGAACATTTGTATGGCACTCGTTACGACAGAGAAATTGAAGTTCCTATTCGCCTGTCGGCTGCAGGTCCAAGAGAACTCATTTCTATAAATACTAGAACTAATGCGACAGGATACAACAGTATTTTAGAGGATGTACTCATACGTAGTGTTCAAGTATCCTTCACCTGCTCCTATTATCCTGGTGCAAGGCAACATCTTGAAATCGAGCTTCCTCGTTGGCTCTCAGAATCGCCAGGTTTAAACCCAATTGAAAATTTATGGGGTATAATGGTGATGAGGGCATCGGAGCAGGGACAACTTCCACAACCATGTTGAGCCTCCAAGAAGTCATTACAAACAACGGATATTGGACTCCATATTTATTTTCTTATTTAAACGTATTGTATTTCGTTATTGATATTTTCTCATATATATTTCACGTTACGTTGGAAATTAATTTTAATTTACGTTTCAAGAACCTGCGTCCACTACTATTATAACCTCATATGCCTTTGTAGATTTAGCGTGTTTGGAAATAAACGAAACAACTTCAATTCCTTTAATTACAGATCACTTATATGAACGGTATCTTAACTACCGTTTATTTGTTCTACAAATTTACCATCAATGGTTCCAATGTAGTTGGCGTTAAAAATCCGATGCCCGTTTACGTTCTGCAAGTGCCGGTAAGACATAAAACGATTAACAGGTTAAGCGCCCGAAGTATTGTTACATAAGCAGTTGCAGCTTCACACTAGGGGGTCAGGTAATACGTTGGTGCGCCTCTGAAGGTGGGGGATTTGGACCATGCACATGGTCGCGCTCGTCGGTGTCGGTACGGTCCTCGGTCAGTCAGCCGGCTCTCTCGCACATGTCGGGTCGAATTTTGATTTATTGTGATTCTGGTCGTGGAAAATTGCACATCGAGTTTGTCGTATCGATCCCGTGTTGATAAATTATTCTTATCTAACAGAGCAAAAAAAAAAATGATTCCGTTTGAAGTTTAACGAACTTTAGCTCCTTCCTTCCTATATCGAACGAAATATTCGATTATCTCCTAATTTTTAATTATCCATCATCTCGTAGACGTAAAAATTTGTTCGAATAAAGTAGAAGTGATTAGTACGATGATAACTCCAGCAGCTCCGGCCGTCGCAACCTTGAATGGAATGTCGCGCTTAAGGTATTTCACTTGCTTGTCAGTCTGACCTATATTTTAATCTTCTTTTCTGCAATTGCGTATCTTAACCGCTTTAATTCCGCTAAATTTCATCGCTACTTGCTCCATTTAACACTTACCACTAACACTTACTACTTTTGGTTACAATTATTACCAAGAATATCGCAAATATTTAAATTTTTTAACACGCTATAAAAGCTGCTCCTCCTTTACCTTTTATAGATTTGGACCTTCAACGAGTACAATATTACTTTAAAAATATTGCCTTTTAATAATATTACCAGCACTACTTGCAGTGTTAAAATTACGTGGTTGATAATAAATCTCATGAATCGCATAAGAAGGTTCAAGCAAAATGAATTGTTCTAGAATCTTTAGAAGTGTCGCTTCAGTTTGAACGTTAAACGTATGAAACACTACAATTTAGCGATTTCATTGTAGGATGTTTGTTGCATCTTCATTTGCTTACCGTTTACCTTGTGCACCTGAATTTTTCAGGAAATGCTGAAGTACTTTTAGTGTTAAGTTGATAATTAGTATCCTCTAGCGTTGAAAGCTACGAGATAACTACATAGTTTAATATAATTTTTTTCGTTTATTCCGAGTTCTTCATTAATGTAATATTGAACCATATGTGTTGTAACCTTGCTTTGATGATGCATGTTTTTACAAATAACATCCAATATATATGTATGCAGTACACACAATTTATGAATGAAATGCATGTGATGTCGCACAATGAAAATGCACATCTACATACAATCAGTCATAAAAAGCTTTCACACATTTTCTATTTAGAAAAGTGATAATTAAAAAGGTGTTCCTCTCGATAGGTTTACGGATTTTTGAGAAAAGTCGGAAAAGAATAAATAAAAATAAATAAAAAATAATAAATAAATATATACGAACTTATATCGCCATATTGTGAAGATAAGACACGTGTTTCGATATTTCTTTGATTTTACTAATGTAATTAAATCCAATTAATAAAATAATAATCTCGATAGACACGTAGGTTGGAATCCCATCAGCCTACGACTTCCGCTTGTGCGACCACTACACCACAGAGTCTCTCACAGGATCGAATCCATTAAATACCTAGTTTTTATTTATTACTAAATTTACATCGATAGAATCAAGGAATTATCGATTCTGATGGCAGGAATCTTATGCACCTCTCACCCGCTTTACGCCGGGACTCGATGATTCCTAAAGGCTGATATCAATGGTAAGGTTGCTTCGTCGATATCCTCTAAGAGTTCCAGGTTTTACTGATCTGGTGTCCATCTTCGCGGTTGAAATTGTTCGGATTCTTCCTATTTTGCAAAGATATCTTCACGTTGTTAGAATCTATGGACTTCAATCTGGCAGAGGTGTTTTTTTTTACTTTGTTAAAATAAGAAAAAAAAAAAACTAAACAAAAAGAGTTTAATTGTATAAGTTAAGTATTCAGTTGATTGTTAAAAAAAGTTGATGAACACCGACAAAACGTAGGCCTCTTTTTTTTTGATAAATAAGAAAAATAAAAAATATGGGGGCGTGTGCCCCGTTGTTTATTTTTCCCTGAAAATAATTTGCCTCTTTCTTGACTAGGTGCCTAATATGCTTCAAACTATCCCAGTTTCTGAAGATCTATATCTTTACTCTGCATTGCATGCTTCTTCCTGTTTGATCAATGCAGTTCTGTCAGTATTTTATTCTAGTCCATATACATAGTTTCGGAAGTACATCCATGTTTAGTGGGATCAATCCATCTATTATTCTCACTGTATTGCAGCGTGCAATTATATTCTTCATCCCTATACTGTCGTCATCAGCCTGTCGGTAACGCCGGCAATGTACGGCAGATAATCGTATATTTCTAGCTGTTGGGGTTTCCTCTGTGTATTTCCTCCGGTTGTTTCGTGGTCCTTCCTAGCGTTATATCCATTAGTGTTGGATTTCCTCCAATCATCACAGCTAATCTACTGCACTCTTGTTAAAAGTACGTCGACAAGAGATCTCCTTTGGTGTGGGTAATGGTGAGATGATGCATGCAGCGTCAGCGTGTAGTATACGGTACAACTATGTAGTTAGCGTGTTTCACGAGCACGTCTGTAGGAAGCTGGAGCGGAACTAAGCTAACTTGAACGGAGCGGAACGCAAATGGATGTAGTTTAGCGAGATCAGAGACAGAGGAATGGTACAGAACGAGCCTGAGCGTACCAAACAAGATAGAGTAAAGCCACCAACTATGACTACTTCCACATTACAATAATTCTCTTCTAAAGCAGAAAGAAACATTGTGAAGTTTGTTTTTGCTTCAACAAAATCGCTAGTTCTTGGTTTTAATTGGTAACTAAATGAGGCATCTTTCCAAATTTACCACTTTTAAAATCAGGCTAATGCAATAAATAACATTAAAAGTAAATTTTGTCGTTTAATATTTATCTTGTTAGAAAGCTATTGAGATCTGCAACAGGATTTTAACTATCGTTTTGTTGGATATACAAGAACATATGAATTTTTTTAATCAATTTTCATGACTCTTCTGTACCATGCATCTTCCAAGTCACCAAAACTTCATTTAATCTATGCTCTAAAACATTCCTATTATTTTACACGCGATTCAGTGTATGCAGTAACGTGTAAATTAATACGCCAAATTGCTAGCGAAATTTACCGTTTTATTTGCACAATTTTGTGTATCTTATCTTCCACGTCTCAGATTATCATGTGCAGCGTAACACATTTATTTTAACACTGTTAAAAAGCTACACCATGAAAAGTACAAAAAGTAATTGCTCGTAATAAATCGCGGAAAAAGGCGGCACGTTATTAAAATAAAAACGGATATCGCGAACAGTTATACGACCAGCAACCGCATTTCAGATGCACAGTGCAGCGATAATAAATAACTTCACAGTACTTATAGATAGGGACGTTTATGAATTATACGATGGTGCCTGTAACCTAATTCGCGCCGTTGTAGTATGTAAATGTAAATAGTAGGTACATATTTTTTTGGCAAATTCTGCATATAATATGGTGTTTATTTCAAGTTTGCAAATTTTTTTAGATAAATAGCACCGAGGACAATAAAATATCTGCATAAGCCTCTATTCAAAATGACCGCCATTATGCACTTTAAGGCGTTTTATTGTTCTTCTTAGATCATTTTCTGCTACTCTTTGCAACATATCTAAAATTATCCTTCCGAACGTCCGTAAAATTCCACGTTCCAACTGTAGTAAGTAAAAGACAAACGCCAAAAGAAGAAATCCAGCGGAGTTAAATCCGGCAATATTGCTGGCCACCTAATTGGACCGTTTATGGATGTAATATTGTGTCCAAATGTTTCCGAACAAATATCGCGAAGTATTTCCCGTATTGTAAAGGGAAGCACCGTCTTGCTGGAAACGAAGATCCCCGTCATGCATAAAATAATCGGCCGATTCGAAAAAAATATAGAAATGATCAGACCGAAAGTATGCCTTCAAAATTATCCCAAAAAATTCAAAAATTTAAATTTTTATCTACAGTAACAGAAAGGTTACAAGGTGTACTCACTTATTGTTGCCACTTTGTATAGGTCGTGCTTCTATTCGAAGGCGATAAGTTGAGACTAACGCTTCTCACAATGAATTTAAATAATCGCCTGGGTTTTATCATTAGCGAAAGAAAAAAAAAATCAACTGGCGCATTACTAATTGTGCGGACGCATTCAGTTAATGAGGACAATCTAAAGGCCAACGATGCTTCTCCCGGTTTGAATATTGGTGATTATTTTGAAATTCAACACGTACTTCTAAGTGGTCATTCGTTTTTCGCCGCGAGACTATTCTAGTAAGCGACGTAAAGAATTATAGCGTGCCATTAAAAAATCTAATAGACGTCCATCAGATATCTAAATGCATTCATAACGATAATACGCAGTAATTGACTGCTTTATCAGTCTAACGCGAATAGATGTCAATAAAGCTAAATGCCGTATTAATCTAAATGGTCTCGGAAAACATAAATATGCATGCTGGACTGGCTACTAATATGTGTATCCAGCACGCTATATATTTTAAACAATATCTACTAATACGCCATAGCTGAAACTGTTTTGTAACTGTAGATCGGCGTACATGGAAGTACTTAACATTTATATATTTGTATCAAGAGAAGAATACGTAAAAATGGATTTTTTTTTATATAATAATCAAAAAATAACCAGCTAGTTATCAAACCAGATCAGTGGCGAATGTTAGAATATGTTGTGTGAACTCATGAATATGTAGAATAAAAGGGCCTTAATTAAGATTACAAAAATTACCGTCGCTTATGGCCAGTATTGTAAAGTTCCGCATGTTTTAGGGGCATTTAATTAAAAATTTAGATTAAAAAGAAAATATGGATATTTAGCCACTTTCAATATGATTCTTTCTTATACGCAATATTCACCAACCTTTTATGAAGAACTATTTCTTACGACCGTTGCACTGATTTAAACTTTAAAATTGTGCCTCATAAATTGCAAGATATAAACAGCAAATTTTGGTTAAATCCTACGCAGTGCTCCTTGAATTTGTCATGGATCGAATGAGTTTCGCCAATCGAAATACTCGATTTTAAGTAAAGATAATAGGAATCCACCCTCTCGCATGCAAACTTGATTTGTGTGGAACTAGATGAACTGTATATGTTTTCAGTTTGGCGTGAATGCTCTTTGATTAACTACATTATCGTTTAATATTGTGTTGCAAATTATCCCATCTTGTGCAGAGAAACATTTAAGGTACTTGGTACGTGGTACAATCTACAAGACCGCTCGGATAAAATCATAAAGTTTCCCTATAGCAATTCACTAATTAAATTTGTGATATCATTTTAGGCATTTATCACCGTTTAACATATTGTTTTCCTAAGATTTTGTCAGCGATCCTTTAAAAACCGGTATGATTTATTCAACTTTATTGTAGAAAACGGCATGAAATATAAATAAAGTGCTGCAATAATTTAGCAAATTAATATCAAACAATAATTCGATGAATAGCACAAAGCAAAATGGAAGTCTCCCATGATTTTTTAACAGAGCGCTTTGTTCTCTTTATTGTATTGCTTAAATTAGGCATAATTTATTTCTGTTTTATACATTAGCGATAAGAAATGAGTCAAACACTTCCCGGAGTAAATCTGTAATTACAGCTATTACAACATTTGTAATCACAGCTTTAGCTGGAATTTCTTTATAATTTTATAATAGATATGATTTATTAATAGAAAAGAACCGTTAATAAAAGTTACATCACTTTCCACAGATGTAGAAAACTTCACATTTTACATTTTTTTCGGTATTTAGTGATTTCTCCATCTTAAATGCAATTGAGGGGATACATAGCTAAACGCCGTCTTTGACTTGTTTTTTTTTCCGCATAGCATAGATTAACTACGCGTATCCTACATAAAATATATTTTTATAAATGCTGCTATGTTATATAATGGATGTTTTTTTTTTATTTATCTGGGGGATATACAAAATAAATACTGCATTTTGAATTATTTCTCAAAAGCTATGTACCTCCTCAACTATCAACTTTAGTGCTAGTTTTTCTTCTAGTTCCCAGACAAGGTGAAATAACTCCACATTCAGAAAATATTGCAATTTCAAATTCAAGCAATATGTCGCCAAATACTAAAATTGAAAAAGAAGCATACACGAAGTATCAATTGGTCCTGACGTAACAGCTTATTTTTAAAAGTAATCCGAAATTAGGCAACGTTCCCCTAGAGCAGCAACGTTTATGTTAACATAAACATTTTATATCGTATATATATGAGAAAAAGAAGCGTTTACAGACGTTTCTCTTTAACTACCTTTAAACACTTCATCTAAATAAATGCTTCCCATATAACATCAAATAGGTCAAGTTGAGTTTGAAATGTCTCTTACGCTCTAACAACTTTCAGAAACATGGAGTTTTCAAAGCGTCCTCGATAAAGCAATAGATGTGTGGCAAATCGAACGGGAGAAGTTAGAATTTAAACCGAACTTCTTGGAACAGAAAATTGATCTTTCTTTAGAACTTATTCTATATTTAACATAATACTAGAACATGAAAGAATATCTATGTTAAATGTTGAAATAACTTGTTCGGCGATATGTTCTTGGTATACAGAACTAAGTAAATTCGTTTTCTACGTGTTAAAAATGAAGGCACAATTTAATTTTCTATTATTAAAAATAGGACATTTTAACTACTAACAAAATGGATAATAAAAACTACCTTTGCTATGAAAAAAGCAAGATTTAAAAGCGATAAATAACAAGAACAAGCTGTGCTTCTAGAATTTGAGATTTTAGTGTTTTTGGCAAATTGCTATCCTCACCAGATAGACAGAATTCGTAAAAACCCAAACAAACCTTTTCATCTTTCCCAATCGGAGACGGAACCTTGCACGTTCGTCGAAAACTGACTTTGCTTGTATTTTGTTCTCCAATCGTTTTTTAAACAGTTTACAGACAGATGCCACTATGTTTTGTTGGCTAAAAGTTTGTTCGTCGATACACATCAATAACAAACGACAAGAAAAGAGTTCACGGCTATCCCTAATAAGCAGACTCAAATATTTCTTATACTTTGAAATTCAGTTCGTAAAACAGATTACTTTAAAAGTAAAAAAAAAAAACAGAGAACATTTGATAAGTTAAACGGGTCTGCGGTATTACTTGGAGCGAAATCTGCATGCACTCGAGATAAAATTCTATGTATAAACTATAGTATTTTTAAGAGAAGAGCAGTCATTTCCGCTCAAGTGACTCAAGCACGTTCCATGTAATAACGCACTATTACACATTAAAAATTTAAATATTGATCTATAAATAGGAGCACGATTTACGTTCGGCAAGTGTGGGACGAACATATGTTCGTATCTCTGTGTCGCAAGAATGGCCTTCCAACTGTATCGAAAGTTTATGCTCTTTCGGTGTTACCTATGGAAACGATGAGACAGGTATTTTCTCCGTCGTGTGCCTTCAAGCGAAAATACAGGAAAAGCCTCAAATATTAGACTTTGCGTGCAGTATCGGTGATTTAATTTGTGAACGATCCTTGGAATCTCTTTGAATCTGTTTGCATTTATCTACAATAATATACTCCCAATTGAAAAATCTTAATACAAAAAATATAAGATGTTGTCTCGAATTGTGACAATAGATAATAATAATTATTATTATTGTTATTTATTAGCCCTGCACTTTTCAGACTTTCGTTTGTTCTCATTACTTTCTATTACTTTTACTTGCTTTGTTAAACATTACTTCTTTATTTGATGGAACTTTATTGCAATTAATTAATTACGGTAATTTATTTAAATCTGTAATTTTTTGAAATGAGGCAGGACAGATAGGATAAAATTTGCAGAGAAACTGCTTTGACGGGGCAATTCAAAATAAGCCAAATGTTAGAAAGAAATTTAAAACTAAAGTCCAGCAGATATCGTGCTAGTTGATTGGCTCTGGCCGGTAGGATTTTCTGAAAACAAAGAATGGAAATGTGAAAAATCCAGGATCTAATAATAAGAATAATTTAAGTTTGTAGACTCGAGACAGTTGGAAAATTGTTATGATTATGTTACCTATTGCTGTATATCGTAATATTTCTTAGGCTGAATCGTAACCTATGATGTATCGTTGAATTCGTCGTTAGATTATTTTTCCAAAAACTTGACAATATAGAGTCCTGACATCTGAGATAGCAGATAAGCAGTAGCATATTTTGTTGCTAATTTGGTATCCAGTTTTCTCGGAAACGGCTGGAACAACAAAATCAATTCTTGGGTAGCAAATTAGCAACAAACTATACAACTGGTGGGCTTGTGAAGTTTTTACGCCAGCTTAATAGACAATTAATACCTCGTTAATTTTAGGCATGTGGAACCTCCTGACAATGAAAATTAAAAAATTCTGCGATAACAATAAGCTCACAAATGAAATAAGTTCTATCGATCGTAATTATTAATCAGAAACATAATAAAAAAAGGAAAGGATAGAAATATATTGGACGAAGCTAAAATCATTCTAAAAGATCCGAACAAACAAAAAAGTCAATCTGTTGCTTGAATGGACCTTATTTGAAGTGAAATAGGATTCTATTTTAAGGAAATTTTAAAAAGCATCTTTTCATTCGCTAACTATTTTTGGACGGACCTCGATAACAATGAAATGAAACTATAATGGCGTTGTTTTCCTGACCGTTCTTTCTAGAACCTATATAAAAATTCTAATTTAGTTTCTGTACTTAATTATTATACAATCGATCAATTTAAAAATAGAATTAGAGATCCTAATGGAAATATCTACATGAAATAGTTTGCCTAATATGGCAATAAAAAGGTGCAATATATCCCTTTTCTCGTTTATGTCCCACACAGAGAAGATTAAATATTTAAAACACTTAACAGTCAAGTTGATGAACTCATAAAACGGTTAACGTCTGCACATCTTTCCCAATTCAAGCGACTTTATATAGAGGAATAATTGTCATGATTGCCGCGAAATGCTGTTATGATATTTTTAAAATGCCTGATTGAAGTTCTGGTTTTTAACAACGTTTTGTAAAAGTTTAAGTTTAATGATGAAGCGAACGAGGGCCCTTTTTCTCGTTATTACATGCTTTCTAAAATGCTCGAGAGCTTACAATTAATCTTAAGCAAAATATGTTAAATGTTCCCATTTTTTGGCGCTACTATTTTCGATAAAACAAACATGATAACATTTATTAACGTGTTGATAATAAGCTAACAAGTATCAAAACATAAGCATCACGATGATATAATGCGATTGGTGAGTGGCAGTATGGATTCGCTCACAAAATGAAACGAACAACCTACAATTTTCATTCACACGTTAGTTCCGAATGTACAGCCTTGGCTAATAAAACGGGGAAAAGAGGAGACCAAAATCTGGCTCTTTAGTTCAACGTCTAGTCGGTCTAATAAATCAACATAGTACTGTCGCATGATTGTCCTTGCCTTCGTTTTCGCCTTCTCTGGTACATATTTGGCGGTAAAAACCATTTTTCCAATTAGCGTGTAGTGTGTTTCCACATTTCATCTACAGTCACATAAAAACCATAAGAATTAACTCGCATTACGTTTAAACATGTCCAAACATTAATTTGAAGTCACCTCAATGGAACGACCTGGCCGCTACTCATCAAAGACAGACATTCGACCACGTTTAAATTCATTAAACTTCTATCACATGGTAGCCGCAGATTAATATTATATTATTTTTTCGCTAACATTAAAACAACGAATACTTATTAAATATTTAACAGTCCAGTTATAGTTTTATGGTAAATTTGAATTTCATTTTTTCAAGCAATCTCCATATAGCGGCCATAAATTCATTTTAAATTGTTTTTACATGCGACATTGTTCATCTGTAAAAGAGGCCAAAAATGTTACAGCCATAAATCTCAGCCAATAATATTACCTTGAAGCTGATTTTTAGAATAAAGAGTACTAACAACTGTAAAAACTAGCTTAAAAATTGTGAATTTAATGAATGCAGTCGACTCCGATACTTTTCCTTCCTATTTTGGTGGTGTAAGTGCACAGCGTCACGTATGATTTAAGATTTAAATTATATAAGCGTACCTTTCAACAGTTTTTTGGCACCAGTAGGGGTAGTAGGATTTAATTTGCTGTCATATTAACGACGACATGTAATGCGTAATTAAAAATGTCAGCATGATTATTGTACATAAACATAAATTTACACACATACAAATTAAATTGCAAGCCGTTCCCGTTATACAAACAAATAACGAATTAATGGTAGAGAAAGTAACTTAAATAAAAGAATTTTTACAAAAACGCCAAAATATTTTGCAAGGAATACGAAATATTTACTAGCAACGATTACGAAGTGTTTTATAATACTTATTGCAATATCTGACAAAAATTGTCTTGAATTATTCCGTTTACAGGAAATATCAAATGATTATGTCCCAACTAATGATTACATACAGATGACTTTTTGAATTAGAATGGTTATTATAATACGGTCTTTTTATATACTTAATTTTTAGTAATTGCAGGAAACGCAGATTTTACCTTGAATAGACAATTACTCATTTCCTGTTATTGTAGAAATATAAGAAAACTAATATTACCCAACAAAAGTTTATAAATGTATAACTTTCTAAGCGTCACTGTGTTATGCAAGGTGTCTTCCCACATAAATAGACAAATAGTTATCCTCTTTAATAATTTGCATTTATAACGATGCTCTTTCGTTAGGTTAAAAAAATCATCCAAGTAAAGCCTACGTTAAAATAAGCTCTCAATAAATTCTATCAGTACAAATTACAAAGGTTGCTTAAATACAATTATTGCGATACATTTTTTTAAATTTAAGAACAATTTATATTAAGAAATACAACACGTTTATTTAATCTAGCAAAATATGTAGTTGCCCCAACAAAAAATGTAGTTGGATTTAAGATATTTATATTTTACTGTAAAATTTCTAACAGCAATAATTTCTTTGAAGGCTATTACATATTTTCTTAGATTAAATAAACGGGTTGTAATTAGAATAAGTTGTCCTTGTGAATAATAAATCGATATTTTTTTTCTAAAGGCACTAATATCTCTCGTTCAAAAGTTAATAGTACGCGAGAAGTTAATAGAAAGCGTTCACACTGTATACAACATTGTGAACGAAGCATTGGGAAAGACAATGACACAGAAGCAAATTCAGCAAATGAGCTGGAGATAATGGTCCCAATTGGAGAAATACGTATTACGTCAACATTAATTGCGCCAACAAAAAATTTGTCATTGCCGTAAATATTTTGAACACGTCGTTCAAACAACGAAAAAAAGAAAACAATAAATTGCGCAAAGTTTTTACTTGTACAAACATGAAACTAGGCAAAGAGTAACGGTAAGCTACTTAGTGGACAAGCGATAATCAACTCGCCGGATTAAAATTAATCTCTACTAGCTATTTTGCTGAATTTACTAGCTTGAAAAGATTATATAAATAGAAAAATGTATTTGGGAATTCCTACCAAAAATAAATTACAAAATATCGATCTCGTTTTCGAATGGCAATTTAGATAATTGGATATATCTGTCTTAGTAGTAGTGCTACTTTGGATAATTTATGATTAAAATATTTGTACGTAGCCAACCATAAAGGTCGCTTAAGAGAGCCGATGAGGTAATTATTCTGCGAGGCAAGGCTTTTTGAGGTACTCCACTTATCAATCTCGTTATATGTAATGACATCATGCAGTAATAACAATAACAGAAATTCTACGTACAATTGCTTACGATGACAGCATAAAGCTTTCGTTCATTTCTAAGAAAAAGAATGTTTCTAGATTAAGAGTATTTCCTTCATCGTCGGCGTTGCAATATAAATTATATAGCAGCAGCTCTGGCATTCAGTGAAACAAAATCTAATATTCTACATAATGATTATTTCCTTGAGTCGTAACCAGTAATTTTATCACTTTATTAGTCGTACATACCTCTCGATTATAATGGGTTGCAGATTATTATTCCTCGGAACCTATTATTTCACTTCGAGATGAATAATAAGAGATTGTCCCAAAATGGTAGTTTTGTTTATAACTAAGAATCTAATTACTCGAGGCAGTTTAAAGAATGGCACGAATTCCTTGGAAACGGAACATAGTACAGCTCGGTTTAATTAATTAATGCGTACATACGCTAACCGCAAGCTTTATTGTTTATGGCGACCATGCTCCGTTGTTTACAATTATTCCCGAAATGGAAAGCGGTGTACAACGGTAAACAGACTTCGTTATTATTAAACGTTGCAATTATCGAAAGAGGAATTCGTAGTACGTATTGTAAATACGAAAATACCATATGTATCATTTCGCGGCTGACTTACGTACACTGCCGTTCAGTGAAGTTCGGTCAAACAATAAAAATCTATTATATCACACTGTATACAATTATTAATACATAAAATTAAAAAAATATTAAGCATACACTCTTTTCTAAGGGATTAAAGCCATAAATTATTATGTAAAGTAGAAATATTGCGACAACCACAATAAAGTCCCTTTTATTATCATTCCAAGAATTTCTCGGAAGTATCGACCTTTTGACACGGGTCGTTTGGGGATTATTAACGAACGATACATTTAAGAAATATACCGCAGTATCACTCTTCTTTATTTATCACGGGCGCAAAGATATAAATTTGCTTCATTTTACTGTTAAATGTGTGTTGGTGTGCATCTGTCGTTTTTGCGCGAAAGTTTTAAGAAAATTTACTTCAAAATGGCACGTGGCAAGCCTACCAGCGTAGAAAAACGTTCGCGCGTTATTACGCTGTTTGAAGAAGGATATTCGGGGCGACAAATAGCTGAAAAAATAAATATGAGAAGTTCAACAGTAAATGACATCATAAAGCGATATCGGATAACTGGAACTATAGAAAATCGTGTTCGTCCTGGAGCATCTAGGAAAACAACAAAAGCTGAAGATTTGAGAATTGTATTATTAAGCAAACGCAATAGAAAATTAACAGCGCCACAAATAGCAGCCGAAGTCAATCGCGGCCGTGAAGAACAAGTTTCGGCGAGTACGGTAAAACGTCGACTTCAACAAGCGGACCTTCATGGACGCATTGCCATTCGAAAACCCTTATTACGTCGGAGCAACAGAGCAAACCGGCTACAGTGGGCCCGTTCTGATCTAGATTGGTCGTTAGATGATTGGAAACACGTGCTTTGGAGTGACGAGTCAAAGTTTGAGGTTTTTGGGCAAAATCGACGAGTTTATGTCCGAAGATCTAAAACCGAAAAGTGATCCCGAACTGCATTGTGCCTACAGTGAAGCAAGGACGTAGTTCCGTGTTAGTGTGGGGATGTTTCTCCTTTGCTGGGACGGGAGATTTATGCAGAGTGCAGGGTGTAATGAGGAAGGAAAATTATTTTCCAATACTCCAGAATCATGCAGTGCCATCAGGATTGCGCATAATAGCCCGTAACTTTACATTCATGCATGACAACGACCCAAAACACACGGCGTTAGTGTGTAAGAACTATCTAAAGGAACAAGAAGAACAGCACACCCTGAAAGTAATGACATGGCCCCCACAAAGCCCAGATTTGAACCCGATAGAGTTGTTGTGGGATGAACTGGACAGGAGGATCCGAAAAATACGCCCAACTTCACAAGAACATTTACGGAATATTCTGCAACATGCATGGATTAATATTCCACAATCCGTTTTAACAAAACTTATCGAAAGAATGCCTAGAATAGTTCGAGCGGTGATTAACAGCAAAGGAGGTTTTTTCGATGAAAAAAAAAATATAATGTTAAGTATGTTATATTAGGCCAGAATAACTTTTTATTTATTTATTTTTGTCTTTTTTACGTATACATACAATAAAATTGCATTTTGTTTTTAGTTTCGTTTCTGTTTCTGTAACCTTTTCATGTTTTTTAATAATCGACCGAACTTCTCTAAACGGCAGTGTACATTACCGGTCATAAATGAGGGATCAATCAGGAAATGGTACACTTACGTTGAAATAAAACATATAACCTCTCCATTTACTGCGTGGATGGAAGATAATTGTTTCATTTAGTAATTCAGAGATAAGCTGTAAATAAAAGAATATTTAGAAATTAGTTGGGCACAACATAAAATTAATTATATTAAACTATGCCGAATGTTCACTTTCCGCTGCGTACGATACTTGTTTAACGAAATAACCTGTATATTATTGCGTTTTTAGAGTCCTATCTAGCTTAGTTTTTGAGATAATTCGAGCCTTTTGCGAAATACCATTTTTCCAATCTCAACTTTCTATAATATCACGCGATGAAATTAATATAAAAAAAGAAGTATAATGCAATCTATTGTAGAGACGACTGTGTAGACTGTGTATCTATTGTGTAGACTTATAAGAAGACGACTTTGATTTATTTCTCGCTTAAATCACTTAAATTGACCAAAATGTTACAGCATTACTTTTTACTAACGTACGAGCTTCTCGAACATAATTTAATCAAGCTTAAGGAGCGACAACTATATACATATGTACATAAGTAAATCTCAACTAATCTGTTAAAACCTACATTTAATAACAACGTGATTAAACAGTGAAACAGGATACACACACCTATATAGTTAGATCAGATTATATGAAGACTAAACATAAGCGGGATCAAGGTCTATATGATTACTTTACGGAACGCACCGTTTTTTTTCCTAGTAAAGGACAAAATCAATAAAGTATAAATGGATCGCTTACGCTTTCGGTTATATTTCTAAAATTACTTTGATGACCTTTTTATATGAAGGATAATCAATATTGCAAAATTATCTTCTTCTCTCGCATACATCGGGATTAAGGGTAACGAAATTAATTTAGAACAAACATACTACGAAGCGGTTAAAATGTAAGCATTACTTAAACGCTTAGGATATTACAAATAAATTAAGTAGAAATACCGCAATCAGTTATCCAAACACTCCGTATTCGAAAACCGACTGTGTTTGTTTTGCGGTTTGTTTACTAAATATTTGATATGTGCGGTTCTCAGAAACAGAGCACGACCGTCTGACTTTCTTAATTCACTTTTTATGTCTCTTTAAAATTAAGTCTGTCCTTTGAAATCGTCTCAAATATCAAATTTGAGTTACTTCTACTTTCAACTGCGTCTTAACGTTTTATATAACTATTAAATATAATATATAGATGAACGAAAACATATTTCCGGAAATATAACACCCCGCTAAGGTAATCTATTCTCACTTCCCAACAACTTCCCATGAAACAAAAATTTGGTTTTCAATCCAGCCAAGATTTTGAAGAACGGACATAGAAGTATAACAATTCACTGCGGAATTTATTATTTGACTAAATAAACAAAAAAAATTCAATTTAAAATCAAATTTTAAAAACTTAAACTCATTGATATGTTAATAGAGATTGCGATAAAATTCGAAATTTGCCCGCGCATTTTTATTTGCAACGGATAAGCATCTACAAAAATACATTAGAATTCTGGGATTTACCAACAATTAGTAATTTCGATTTTTCCGTACCAATTATATTTGCGCATACAAATACATGTATGTTTTTTTTTACTTTGCTTGGGCCCAAAACATTTTACACGATGAAATCTTTCAGCTTTGCCAGGCGTCAAGTTATAGAATAAACCAGTCCTATCGTATAGTCAGGCTAAATAATGTCTAATCCAAGAACTTAATAATAATAATTTCCGGTACACTTGCAGCTTCGCCAAGTATTTCTCCTGAGGGTACGTTATAGCTCCATATAAAATTATCATCGGTAAATCAATGCACGCAATCTGATCCGGTCCAACATGACCAACTGCTACTTGACAGAGTTCGAGACACATGACCGAATTTTGCAATAACTTGATTTCTAAAACCGAGCATTCGCTAGAATCAACTCTGTTGTAAGCAAATTCAGAATATGCCGTTGATATCTGCAGTTTATCAAAAGTTACAGCGAGTGACTGCGCTAGCTTATTGTGGTGGCCTCGCCATCGTTTCTCGAAAACGTGGAGCAAGAAAATCACTTTTTAGGTAACAGATTAGCAACAAAATATGTCGCCGATATCCGCAGTGAGTGACTACGCTAGCTTAATAGGCTAACCTCAGCATCGTTATTCGAAAACGGTTGGAACAACAAAATCAATTCTTGGGTAACAAATTAACAACACAATTTGCAACTGGTTTGTTGGTGGGCTATGAAATGGTTGCGCCAGTTTAATAGATTAGTGAGCTTTAACTTCAGCTTAATAGATGCACGTGGAACCTCTTGATAATGAAAGCTCAAAAATTCAGCGATAACACTTGGGCTCCAAATGAATCGACCGTAATTATCAATTATTAAATCTCTTTTTCAAAAATAATTTCAAATAGAAAAATAAAATTAAATCAAGAGCTAAAACATATCGCATTAACGATTTACGGCGTGCTCATTCATGATTGTTGTATCACAAAATACATATTCCTATTTATGTTCACTAACAAATACCGCAATAAAGTTCTTTCTAAGGCCAGTCTGGACTCAGTGTCGGCATGTAAAACAAAACTAGCAATAAGAAACTACGTCTTAACATCCAAACGTGACATTGTATCGTCTACAATGTCACGTTTTGAATTTGTTGTTGTTAGCCACGAGGAAATGTTACAGGATACAATTTCGTTTTGAAAATCATATTTTATCAACGCACCATTCTACTTATTTTTTATAAAATTGTGTATCTATGTTCACACGTATGTACAATGGGACAAAAGTAAACCTGGGCACTACGCGGTAAACTTGTACGAAAGTGAGCCTTATTTATACTTTCAATACAATCGCGTTGCCAGTCCTCCCAAGTTTTCTTTCGTCTCCCATTGTATATGGGAACCCTTCTTTGTACAAGTAGATTCTATTACTAGAGATGGGAGCCATATTGGATTTTAGCGCGATTAGAAAGAGTCTTTTTTTATTACAAAGATATTGTTGATAAATTATACTTTATATTTATATAATTGACGAAAAGTACATTTTAGTAATGATATGTTAGGAATTTTTCATACGTTGAAGCGAAATACAACAATACCGAGTACACAGCCGCATAGTTTCGTTTTCCTAGATCTTGTGCGTGTTTTTCCATAGTTGGTACCTTATTTGTAAAATTAAATGAAAATAATAACAGAAATAATAATATGAAACAAAACAATAAATCAACAATTACAGTAAATGTTCGAAGAGCTTTCTCCGGCATTTTGAGCCGTTCTTTATAGGAATTACAGCATTTTGGAGACTATCATAAAGTTCTTCAATGTTTTGTAGGACATTAGCAATAACATCATAAATATTGTTTTTAACAATTCTCCATCAAAAATAATCTTACCACCCATACAAGAATTCTATAATTTTCAATCCAACGTTATCGACACTTTCGACTTAAGTAATTCCTCCCAATTACGGTATTGTGAGCCGGTGCGCCATTTTGTTGCCACCATCTAAGAAGTTAGATACGTATGTGCGAAGAAGGTTTATTATTTAATTCTGTACTGAAGAATCTTCTTATTTTATGTAGAATAAAACTGTATAAATAAATATTTTAATTATTTGCAGTTTAACTGGAACTCTAATAAATATTTAGACGAGGGGACCCCTGTATATTAACGTTATGACAATATTTTATTGGTACAATAGGGATTCCCAAGCGTCATACTTTATCGTTCGTACAGTAAGCTCCTTCAGAGAAACAATTATAACCACCATATATAGCGCGAATGATAATACAATGAAAACTTATCTTTGTAGACCAAGTTCAAGTACGCAACTATTGCTAACAAGGCCACGAACTCAGATCATAAAGTGCTCGTTTCGTGTTTGTACTCGAAGTGATACTCAAATACCAAAGTAGGTCACATTTAATAGAGCATTATTACGTTTTTTCAAGGAAGCTGCTCTACCTATTGTGGCAACCGACGATAGCGAAACAACGTACATGAAATAATGAGACAATGTAACGAGAACATACATGGAAACGGTGGTAGAAGTGCGTCTTTGATTATATCTACGCGAAAGCACAATTAATTTTGTGAACTACCTCAATGGAAGCAAATTTGATGAAAATCCACGTCATTGCGTGTTCCTGTAGAAATGATTTGGGAAGAAATATCTAAGTATGGTTATAAGAAACTCAGATTTCAGTGGTGCCTTTTGCTTTGATATTATATTCGTAGTTGGCAATGGATTAGTTGTACAGTGAGGTCCTAAAAATGTCCGCCTTTTATCCCACGTTATCTTCTGAACAATGAAAGCTAGCGTCTCTTTGGAAAAGGAGCTCCGATTTAATAATAGTAATAATAGCCTTGTTATTTACCATTGCTTACAAATACAAGAAGACACTGTATTTTTATTATTATTATTTTATTATAATGCAGAAACAAAAGCGAAACACAAGGTGAAGTTCAGATTTCGCTGCTTTCCAACTTCAAACCTTCAAATCTAATCTTACAATCAAATACTTCACACCCACTCAACAAATACTAATTTCCCGCGCTTACACGTAAGTACACGAAATCCACTATTTCGTTTAGGTAATACAAACATTGCGCCGAAAATGAATCCGAAGGAGCCTTGCTGCAAACGTTGCGGGCAAATAAATGTTCAAACAGAGAAGTTTTATGTAGAAATGGCGAAGTCGAATTACGTTAACGTGTTGTAACGTTGTGCACGCCGATACGAAACGAGATTTTATTGTATAAGTAAGGTGGAGTTCTGGTTGTTAACATTTTATGAAATGTCACAAATCTCCCGACAGCTTTCGCCGTTTACAAGAAAACACTGGCCGTTCACACGCACGAGGTCGTAGGTGTGTGTTCAGCCCTCTAAGGATGCGGCAAATTTGGAGGAGTGAGGTAAACTAAAGAAGATTCAATGTGAAACTAACTATAGTGTTATTTTTAAAAATCTTTGAATATAATTAATCGATTGCATTTATCAAAATCATTCGGTTTTACCTACTTTGCCTAGGCTTCGTTCATATATTCTGCATCTGCAAAGTGCGACTAAGCAAATTTATTTACAAAAGAAAACGAATCGTTTGGGTAGAAGTCATTATTAGAGTGAGGTGATGTATTTACGTATATTATTTTTGCGCATACGTATTTGAGTACAATACAGAAGGGGGCAATTCACACGTTTATTATAATTTGAAAAGCGAAGCAAG
The DNA here is from genome assembly GCA_902655005.2 of Marronus borbonicus. NCBI lineage: Eukaryota > Metazoa > Arthropoda > Insecta > Coleoptera > Scarabaeidae > Marronus > Marronus borbonicus. The sequence goes on from LR737396.1 coordinate 864,467, forward strand.
CTAGGTTTGAAAAGTAAATTCATTCGTGTGTTGAATTACAACCGTTCGACCCGTTAATTGTTTGCGGCACACTTATTTTTTAACACGCCTCGTGTGTTCACGCGATCAAATGTCCAAGAGACCGCCGTCGACAGATTTACAATAGGCGCGGGTACTTAAAGTCATACCGCAATTCTGTTGGCAGCGCGGAGAGTCTGTTAATCCGTGAGAAAGTGCGTGCTTGTACGGTTCAAGTGGTTTCCACAACCTCGGTCGTGAAAACTCTCCTTCTTCTGTTAATAAAATACGTGTAATGCTTAATGTTGTAACATCGCGTAACCATAAGCGAACCGGCGCTGGACTTATTATATCCAAATATGGAATGACTCGAATCAGCGCGTTGCGTTGCACATAATTCTCGCCAAAAGATGACTGGGATTCCAGAACAATGCTCTCACTAGATTGTACACGGCGCACACAAGTTAATGATTTGCACAAAAAAGTAAACAAACATTTAATCACGAATATTTGCAACAGCATCTATAAGATCATTTTTCACAGCTGAGTACATGTTTTTATCATAATGGTTTGGTCTTATAATCCCAAAATGCAGAATAAATAAACAATTTGTAAGGATCGAAAAATAATTATGACATTTTAATTAATTAGCACTGCATGATTTCGAAATGAATGGAGACAATTGAATTTTTTATTGTCAACAAGATTGACATTGACCCATGTTGAAAATTTCAATTTTTTCTTGAATTCGAACTTTAAGAAATTCTGGTTATACTTCAATTTCCAACCTTACAATTTCGTGACTTTTTAATAAGCATCGCAAAGCTTGCATTATTTCTTTTGTATAGAACATTTTGTTTGTTATTTAAAGTCGGAAGGCATCCCTAATTTTAGATTCGGATTTTGCAGGATTTTGCCGATAATGTTTATTTTGGTTAGAAAATCACACCAAATCACAACCGAGTATGTAAATTGAAAGGAATAAATCTTTTCCCTTAAGGACTAAACTTGATACAATAAAATTTGTTTCTGCAGAGGGGTTTTTGTGCGGCAACTCCGCTCTTCCATCGTAGGCCTGAGTGTAAAACTATCAATTTGTTTTTCTTTTCTTTAATATCCCAGAAAGGTGAAAGATGAAAAAATATAATCCTTGAATTACATGATACGGTCTGTTTCACCGCCCGCGTCCAGTGCAAGCTTTCGTCTGTAGCTAGAGCCGGCCCTAGTCAGCAGGGTTTGATAGCTCAGAAGAAGTATGATAGAGAGCGAAACGTCGGTATATTGGCACGTAATATCGGTGACCGACTTTTCATCTCTAACCGAAAATAAAAAAAAAATGCTCGTCGAACCGACAGACTGCGCGAGTTTGGAGAATAGGCTTGCTTCTACACTCTGTGATCTAAGGTGTTTGCGTTTGCGGAGGCATTGAAGTTTCTCTCTATTTTGCGTATATGTAGAGTTGCGGTTGCGATGCGGTCTTGTTTTTTCGCGTGTTTTGGCTGCTGCAAAGAGGGTTTTCTTGAATTATTTGATGTGCCTTCGCTTACGTACTGTAGACCGCTTTTTAAACAACTGAACACCCCAGCTTTGGCCTCGTTATATTTATATGAAATGTTAGCGTCTGTGAGAAACAACGAAAACAGATTTTTGAAAAATTCCGACCTATATAGCTCCATGAACACGTAATCATGATAACAACTACAAAGGAACGATTTCATATAATTAGTTATCTTAAGAAACCAAAAGAATAAGTACTGTTCCCACATTCAAAGAGAAACTAAAGCAGTATTTTCTCGAACACAACTGTTACTCTCTTCAGGATAGACTGAATCTTATGTAACTTACTTCTACTTCATTCCACCTTGCTTCCCTAGCAGAATAAAGCAATAAGTTAATAAACAATTGCAGATTGGATGGCCTTAAGAATAACCCTTAGTGTTGGTAATCGCAAAGGATAGATCAACAACCGAGGCTTCAGTTTTCCTCATACAAGAAGAGACAATAGCCAAACTGTTCTCATTTTCTTCAATTTTTACATTGGAACCAGTCAATTTTACGTGAATTTGTTAAAATTCCATTCAATTTGTGAATTAAATGAATAATTTTTCTCTGAATTGTTTATAATCTCCACAAGAAGAAGTTTATTAAATAATTTTTGTTTACCTA
>LR737396.1:942745-1011357 GCA_902655005.2 Marronus borbonicus
CAAGTAAAATATTAACTACACGACATCACCCGAAAGACATTTCTACTATGGATTACGGTCGTGAAAGCCTACACTCAGATAGTATTTTAATATCAAAGAACTGCTAAAATAACTGTAGCCTAAGTAGGTAGATACATTTTAGAAGTATTTTAATTTCGTAAAGAAACCAACTAGATAAACGGTAGTGCCCTTGAAGGAAATTGATAAAATAATTTATCTATCATGAACACGATAGAAATATACTTTGCCTTCCGATATTTAAACTATTTCTAAAGTAACAAGTATCTAGTATCAAGCAAAATAAAAAAAAAGCAATTACTTCAATGTTTAGTGTACATTCTGAATAAAAATTGCTGGAACATAGAAGCTGCATATGTAAAGTGTTAATGTATTAACGTTGCTGATAAATGTTGTGTAATCTATTGATCGAAAATAACGAAATGAAAATTTGGAATATTTTGATTCCAAATTTTCATTTTCAAAGAAAGGTTTGAATTTTATTCAAACCTTTTCTGTGTCAGAAACCTTTCGCAAATGATGATTTCCTATAACATCAATTTTTAACAAAATTTAACAAAATCTTCCAGCAATAGTTGAAAGTAGCACAAGTTTTACAAAAGAACAGTCACGTACAAAAACATACATCTACAAATCTTTAAATTAATAATTTAGATATATCTCCATATACATATTTTTAACTCACAATCGTCATGCCATACTTATATATATTTATAGATGTACTTTTTGGATGTGTTGCATTGATTTCCCTTTGATGAAAGTTTTAGCAGTAACAGTAGATACAATTAACCAAATCATACATATTTTGTGGTTGTTACTCTTATCTATAACCCTATTTTATAGAATTATTAAAAAAATATATTTTTATCTTCTACGCTTTTACTGTGGTTAGAAAATTACCAGAAAAAGTCTCGGTTTTGTTTCATTTTACTAGATCGAATGGGAATTAAAAGAAATAAGCCAAAAACTGCATAATTAGCTCTGAAATAGTTTAATGTGGAACTACCTCTCGTTCCTATGACTTGCCGATGTTTGTACAAAAATTATTTCACCAATTTCTTTCAAGGGTCATTTTGCTATACTTATTTGGCTGGATCGTTTAATATTCTGTTAACTTACTGTTTTCAAATAATAAATACGCATTTATTATAAAAGGAAATAAGGAAAAAACTAGATCCCAATCTAAAGGTATTCTTTTAAATAAAGTGTAAATGTCAGCATATAAATATCGTCCGAATTACTTTTTATATTTAATGCTCATATTTCAACTGATATTTACACGAATTTTCTTTCCACAATATAGCTACCTCAGAGAACGGACTTTTCCCAGGTATACACTAAGCGGAATTTGAAAGATATTACATTATCGTATTATATCACATTGTACTCTTACTAACCCTTCGCTTTGTATCATAGAAATATTTGAACGCTTATCTTAATTTTAATGATTTTATTTTTAAAGTATTTTTTGTAATACACCACAAAGCGGGTGATCACTCGAAAGCATAAGCTACGAAAGCATTTGCAGAACTTGAGCTTTCACATTACTTTGTTGCCTCTTGAACTCTTACTCTGTAAACGTTTAAGTAAATGCATTCGGACATATATCTCCGCAATAATTCTGGTTTGTCACACCATAATCCAGCACAAAGAGAATTCTCTTATTCAACGGGCTATTCCCATATCTAAACCCAATTCACTTCCTCGCGAATTAAACCACATTACCAACATTTTAATCCGCAATAATTATTCTAGGAAAAACACTCAAACTATCATTTAACGGCTACATCAACTCTCCCCCGCAGCAACTTCCCTCATTTAAGCGTAATTTCCCTAAACAAGTGTATCGACCCTGCATTCAAGATGTCCTCATCAATCGCATTAGCAAGATTTTCTTCAGGCGCAACACAGAATCCACCTTCAAGCTCAATTTCAAACTCAGATTATTTTCCCATTAAAAACCGCAACCATGTGGAAAGCCCCGATTCCATGTTCGTTACATCGGTGCAATAAAGCGATCGGTCAGCACTCGTGTTACTAAGCACTAAGATTTGTTAAATGTATTGTAATGTTACAAATAAACAGCTACGAGGTTAGCTGTCACCAACGCTATATTCAGATATCTTCTTGGCATTTCACATTGTCTACCCATCTATTGATAGAAAACCCGATACCTATAAAAAGATTCCCGTTTTTTTGCCGAATATTTTAGGGCCGTAGATTGACTGACGATGATGATGCTGAGCAATAGTAATCAAAAATGTAAAATTAAGCAGTGTTACACACTGAAACATTTCACTACTACCCTTACTATAACACTAGAATGCTAGGGAAGCGTTTCAGTGTTCCAGCGCCATTTTATTTACGCGTTAGAAAGAAATAAAATAACCGTTTGATGCATTTACAATATCTTCCCTTTCGCTTATAAATGACTGCAGCGTTGTTTACACGATGCTCTAAGATGATCATTCGTAACAAATAATCAGCAAGAAACTGCTCTTATTCTTTTTGGATTAATTTAATAACATTTGCAATGTTAAATGAGAAACCTGATCCAAAGAATCGTTGCTCTAGAACTACCATGCCTATCTTTATCGTTTGAAATATTTCTATGAATAATATGATACTAATATGTTCCGCAACACGCTTAGCACACTTGTAATATGTCCGCTTTCGATGTCATCGTATTGAGTTGGCTATCTCCCGCCCACCATCGATTTAATACTGATTGTTATGGTACTGAAATGTATAACTTCCAGGTCTACGAAATCCGAAAAATTGTACCCGTCGATGTTGCATCGAAATACCGAGCCAGAAACTGAACCGTACTATTGTATACCAGTTGGTGCAGTCCTAAACCATTGGTCGCAGCCTACGAGTCCCGCTCCAGGATCGGCGAGGACCTTTCCACTGTCACCGACGCATTCAACTCCAAGACACAGCATTCCGAAAAATGACGATGGTAAGTTGGTTTATTCCCTTCTTTGTATTCTTTAATAAGCAATCGCATTGAAATTATTGACATTCTATGCAACATGAATAGAATTAATTACAAAAAATGTTAGAGCCGGATTGTAACTTTTCGTGAAGAAAATATATTTTGAAGATAATTAACAAATAACAAGAAAACCATTCCGAGTGGAGATTTGTTGCAGCAGAAATCCCAAAGAGCTTTCCCGCTAAAAAGCGCAGCTTTTATGATTTCTGCTGAAATGAACTTTGTTACAGAGAATAGTAAATGCGATGGCCATTATGCAGGATTTGGCATAAAAAAATATATGAATATAAACTTTCTTATGGGTAAAATAAATAAATATTCTTTAAATAGTGGCAGTAACTAATATATTTCGGCTTTCGTCGCTAAATTATGAAAATTCGTACACCACGAGGACAGAGATTTTCATCGAATGAGAAAGCCATCACATTCGTAAACGCCTATTTCGCAGAACAAAATACTAACTGCCATTTGAAGCAATTAAAGAGACGAGACCAACGTTGGCAAAAGTATTTAGACTTACGTTGGGAAGTGAAACTAAATTTGTTAAAAACAATACTTATTTCCGTGTTAAACTGAAAACTTTTCAGGAGCTTTCATAGTAGCATCATTATAAAATTTAACCTGTATGATTTTAATACTATTTGAGTTACTGGTTTATAATTTTACTGCTAATATTCGGTAAATTGCCGCTAAAATATGTTTTGAAATAAATTAAATTCGACGTTTAGAAAATGCTCCATGCTAGTTATTGATAGCTACGTTCGAATACACATCTAAATGTTGCTTGCAAACAATAAATAACACGTAAATCAATATTTAATAAAGATTTTGTTGTATTTAGTTTTTGAAATTATTGTTTCAGTCCATGGGTCATCTATAAGTTTAGTTTCTACTGCATCAAGTTTGTATTCATCAACCGAAGAAAAGCATGCTCATGAAATCCGGAAGTTGAGGCGAGAACTCATGGAAGCACAAGAGAAGGTTAAAACGTTAACGTCACAGCTTAGCACTAACGTAAGTAGTTTTTGTTCTTTCTTTTCATGCGAATGACGTGTTTTGGCAAGTCGCTTTTTATACTGATACCGGTGAAGAGGCATCACAAGAGGGAAAACATATTCTCAATTCAAACTGGTTTTCTTATAACAATCTTCGTTTAAATGAAACTAAAGCCGGATGAATTGCACTTAGATCCTTATTCCATCAATTTATATTGAAGTTGTGAAAAGGATCATCATCAATTGAATGCGCATTCTTTCGGAATTTGAATGCAGTGGTAGAAAGGATTAATTAATTAATTTCTCTCAAAATTAAGCTTCATTTGTGGTTAGTAAATCTAGAATCTTACACTATCAACGATTATTTAGTACTAATGTGACGGACAAAACAAAAAACACAACAGAAACTTTACAAAACGGCAACAAAAATGCTTTTACCATACTTTTTGAAAATTTGAGTGTTTCGTAACTGTTTCAGTTTTGTCTTTGATATTCCGGTCGATGGCGATAATATCAAAAGGGTGCGCGGCGACTGCGCGAAAGGTGATCGTTCTTTCCCCCTTCATGTATATATAATCCTTTGATTGCACACTAAATAACAAATTTATTACAAAAAAAAATAATTACATCCAAAGACCGCAATAGGTACCAACCAAACGCCAAAAAAATGAAATCTCTAAACATGTTGATAAAATAATTTTTAAATGAAAATGTTTTCAACTTCACCAACTCACTGGTTGAAACGTATTGAAAATAAAAACAAAACTACTCGGCTTGGTGGAAAAAAGTTTCAGTTTTGTTGAGCCTTGTTTTCAGTTTTTGTTTCCTAAAACAAAAACAAAACAGAAACTAGACTAGTTCGTTTAGTGGAGACCCGCACTTAAACATGAAATAGAAGGTTATTATTATTAAAAAAACTAAGATTATAAAAGCACTTTTCCTTGACAAAAATTATTTTATATAGAAACATCGAAAATGGGACAGCCTATACATATTGTTGTGGATTATCCGTTACAAAATAAACGTAATGTTACGACCACGTGTTTCGAACAGATATGTGCAGACGTCAATCGCAATCGTCAATTAATTACTTTTCTGTTTTTATTCGTCAATAACCGCGTCATTCAAGTGTTTCTAATGCATGGTCTGTAAAATGTTCAATTACATAGTTTTTATTTCCAAATTCGCAAAATAAATGATAATGCGAAGCTTGACCGAAGAAGTTTCATAAAATAGAGTGTTGGATTATGCTATGTACCTTTGAGGTCGCTCAGTCTAGCGTTCCTCTTAATCATAAAAAATTAACTAAACCGTTTACCCGAGAAAATGTGTTATCATCGCCATGTATCTACAGCGTCCGTCGTTTTATATTTTATTTTAATATTTAAAAGGATTTATCTATAATAATTATTTAATTGAAATGAATATTAATAATCAAGAAATGAATTTTATTTAGACGATATTTGAAAACTTCTTGCGGGCAACATAATTTTGAATGTTAAAGGATGTGAGTGAACGCTTAAAAACAGAATATATAAAGATTTGGTTTCAGAATCAAGTGTATTTTCGGGCTGTGGTACAATAAGAAAAGGTGAGGGCCGTCCGAAACAGAACGCCAACCATCCAAACAGTACTACCCCATATTTGGTAGATTTATCGATTTTTTCATCAATACATATCGCTTTTTACAAATTTTTCTTCACTACGATTCGATGAATATTTTAAAATGTTGAATTTTTCCATCTGCAATATGATTCAATCTCTATAATTTTATTACTCAAGACTTGATAAAGAACATTTCAAAAAACTAATCCTACATTCATTTTTATTAATTAATTGCTGCAAATTTGTCACTAAATCTGTTTGTCAATAGCAGAAAGGGTGGTTCCCACTTCAGTTCATCTAAACTCTATATGAACATTGTCTCTTCAAGGCTGATGGAATATTTGAGGGGCTGATGCAGTAAACGCGATGATTCGAGGTGAATGCGACCGAAACTATTGAAAACTCGAAGCATACGAAGGATTACAAAAAAGTTAAAACAAATTAACAACAGTAGCTTATTTGATATACAGTAGCAGAAGTATAATTCACTCTTTTAAATTTGAAGAAAGCCATGAGAAAAAATTGTTTGCCTTTTAATTAATGTTAATTCATGTTTTGTTGAATTTTTTTCCACCGCGAATGCAACTTAAAACGCGGCAGTTATGTTTATTGGTGAATGTAATTGAAGCAAATTCCAGAAGAAAATGTGCACTGCGATACATACAGAACTTCGAGTAGAAGTATCGAGACTCGAACTATCGGGACTTCACTACATAATTTTTTTTTCTCTAGCAAGTGCATTATGGCTAGTCGGCGTAAATTTTACGGTATTTTGCAAATTCAAACAACATTTTTATCTGTATGAATAATAATTTCAGGATGTCAAAGGGTCACTGGCATATTTTGCGGTTCGGTTAAATTACCAGCAATCAAAGGTCAATACCGAACATCTGTTTTCGTATCGGTAAAATAGTAAATACTACGCAATTTAGGTATATGTATATGTAAGCATGTATGTATTTTATCGTACGTGACGGGTTTCTCAGATATTAACTGCGTTGTAACATGTACAGGGTTTCCATCTTCTGGAATTGTAGAATTGTGTCCGTCATAAATTTTCAAATTTCAAAATTTTCAAGTATTATAATAGACACCATAAGGTACCTTGTAAAAGTATTTCAGTATATACATGGCGATCAATAATTAAAGAACCAAGCATTTACTTTATTATTTTAAACAAAATATTCCGTACATTATTACGGGTTTGATTTCTCCATTTCCAAATAAATTAACATCCATGTCTAACGGATTTCAATATATTTATAATTTTGTTTGTTTGTTGTTGTTTTAGCGCAACTTTTTACAAATCCGAATTACATACTTACTTCTACCTAGACGCAGTATTAGAACGCCTTTGAAATGCGCACGACGTTCATTACTGAACATTTATTAACTAATTCTTCTTTACTTAGGTTCGAAATTTTGAATCAAGAGCCTAAAATGGTTAATGGCAACATATTCTGTTTACTTTTGCCAGGGTAATAAAAAAAATCCATTTCAATGCAACTTCCAAATGCAAAGCTCGCCTTTGACTGCAAGTAACTACTCGAGCTCACAGTTTTGAAACAACAACAGAAAGACATTCTTATCATTAATTCATATTTTCTTATGTGGCCTTTATTTTTATTGATGGCCTGCATCGACGAGCCATAGGTTCAATTAGATGCTGGAATAGACTTCTGTTCATATCAGACGGTTTAGCATCTTGTACACCTTTCTTAACGTTTATCCAAAGATTTTCTGCAGGATGTTAGTATCAGGGCTTTGAGCAGGTCACGACATATTGCAACATAACGTCTCTCAGTATGGTGAGGCACATATCTATTGTCTTGATTCCGTCTATTTTATAAATTGGCCGAATTCCATTCCAGGAGAAGCATCCTCGTATCATTAGTGAATCGCCGCCACCCATGTTCCATCGTCATTTTGAAGTACTCTGGAAGAAATTCTGCATTTTCAGGCTGTCGAATGTACTGTTTGTGTATTTTATTACTCTTATCAGATGACAATATATTGAGCCATTTAAATAACGCCCAAGCAAGATGCTCCCTTGTGAAAGTTATTTTATTATGAAATTTCACTTTTCTTGGAGTTCTAGGGCGTAAATTGGTTTCTATCAATCTTCTTTTAATAACTGAAGCTCTAATTTTAAATGTAATTCCTTTACTATACTTATAGATGAAGTAAAAGGTTGACATTTTGCTGTTCTAATAATACCCCTATCTGATTGTGCAATGTTTTTCTTTTTCTCCCCCTAGTTTTCATTTTTTGGTTGGGAGCACTGCACACGATTGCATGGAACTCATATTACGTTGATTTGTTTCTACATAAAGAAATCAAAAGCTTATCCCTACTTACCGATCATTTTGTATGTACAACAACTTTTTTAAGATCTCTGTAAGAAAATTTTAGCTTCCAACTATGTATTTACGCAATAAGCGCCATTTTACAATTCAAGAATGTTGGAACCTTTGTGTTTTATAGATGATCAATGATGTTTTAGCGAGCTATATTATGGGTTAAAAATTGCTTTTTCAGATAATTTAAAAATAAATGAAATAATGTTGCATACCATGCATCATACAGCATGAGCCATCTTTGAGGAATTAATTTATTCTGGAAATTCGAGCCATCTTTGAGGAATTAATTTATTCTGGAAATTCGTGTAAACGTAAATTTAAATCCAAACATCAATATCTTTGCTTAACCCTTAACTACGCCTATCACTTTTTAGATTCTATTGAATTGCATAAAATAGCTACTTATAGCTGTAAGTAAACGACAAAAATGTTTTAATCAATGTCCATCACAGATTTTTAGAAATCCCGTTAACAATTAACATACTCCACAACGATCAAGGATAACTGCGTGCGTACATTACGTCTTGAAAACGCTACACAGTTTAACATTTTTTACGTAGTGTTGCGCATTCAATAATAAACATGATGTCCATAGTCCCTTTGTTGTGTTCGTTAGCGTAATCGGACTGTGAATCCAATTAGATACGACTTTATTATACGTTAACATTCTTAGGTAACTGCGTATTTATCCGATTCAAAGCGACGCCTTGTATTGTATACAACGTGGACATATAAAACTGGAAGTCATTAATAAATCAATTACGGAATTAACCTAAATCTGTTGGCAAGTACGAGAATGTAACGAAAAAGGTCTGCCTGTTTATAAGGGCCATTACATTTTAATGTCTCCAACTTACACTTGTATTTTATCTCATTTGTTTACTGGCATCCGGACACTTTATAAATTACGGGTGGAAGTGCATGTGTGCGTTTGTGTACAAACAATGCCATACAGTTATGATTTACGATGACAGTCGACAAGGAAGCAGAATATGGTCAACTGTTATGACCACTTCAAGATGCATAAGAAGGAAATATTCAAGGGATCTAATGGAAGACTTTGTCGATAGGCAAAAACCGGCATGTGTCAGTTGATCTTTTCCGTAAAAGGAAGTTACCAATTTGGCGGTGCGCTGCATGTAGTAAACGATTTTAGTTATAGGGTGGATTTTTTAGGTCTTTTCCTATTTGTATCTATCCAAATGCAAAAAAATATGTAGTGTACTAGCATGTTTTAATTACTCACCGATTCGGAACGAAAGTACCTAACTGAAAACTGCCACCTGGAACTGCTTATTTAACTATTGGGAAGCCTAATGTGCTTACATGAACAGGGCAACTCAATTAAAACATTTTGAGATGGCGTGCATTACTAACAAAGAAACATTGGGTAAATGTATCTCGCCGATTTAAATAAAACGTTGTCTGTTCTCCATTGATCGTTTCCGAAGCCCCATTGCCTATTTTCGGAGTGTCTGGCACCCTTTCGCTATTTGACTGAATAACTCAGGAAAAGTTTAGGGCATAAATAAAGTAAATTGTTAATTCCGTTGCAATACGTAATTCCAATGGTTCAATCGCTATTTTTAACTAGGAGGCGATTAATAGTACATCATATCATCTTGATTAATTGCTGCGGCATTTTGACTACCTAAGTCAAAATGGAAGTCTAAAGAAAGAACATCATTGACTAATGTACTGCGTATCCACCTAGTACATAATTGCAAGATAATTCCTTTCTTGAGCAATTTAGGGGAAAAACTTAAAATAAAAATATTTTGAGACGTGCCTTACACAACAAAAAATTACGGTCAAGTGCACGGAGTGACCAGTTTCTGCTACGCACGATGCAAGTTTGTTGTTTCGATTCATCCTTGAACAGTCAGAAGAAAGTTAAAAGAAGTTACGCTGGTTAGTGAAGGACCTGCAACTGCGCCAGTATTTACTAGACAGAATATTGTGTTTTCCTATAAATCATAGTAATTAGTATATAGATGATTGGCGAAAACCTGAAGAGAGGTGTAGGCAATATCTCTCGCCAAAGATTTCATTTGGTAGCGGCTCTGAGATGCAATTTGTTACGATTACAGAAGTCCCTATTCGCTCAAGATTAATGCATGCAAATTTTTATCTATTTATAGTGCTTTTTTGAGTGACGATTCTTTATTTATGCAAGACAGTGTCCGACCTCACGTGATTTGGGACATACTGGTTTATCCCAACGATGTTCGTATGCCGCTTATCGAGTGGCCACCGAAAAGTCCGGACATAAATCCGATAGGACGTCTATGGTACATGCTTACAGAAAACGTGCGACCTCATATAGGTCCCTGTACCGGCTAACTTGAGAGAATTCGAAAATGCAGTTCTTATAGAATGGGAGAACACTCCTCACCAAGCCATTAATTAATTAATAATTTAACTAGAAGCATGCCTGGCCGTATAAATGCATAGAGAAGGCAACTTAATTGCAATTTAATTGGTTTTCACTTTCGTCTGATACACTTTTGAACTCTTAAATAAGGCAATTTCATACTTCACATTTAGATCCCGCTAATTTATTTAATTAATTTTTTTTATATAATTTAATATATTGGAGGGTTAATTTTGTCCAAGAATGTATTTTAATAGTCAAAATCTGAATATCATCCTATAGTTCGAAAGTCTTTTCTTGTTTTATTAAAAACAAGTTCTGGACACCCTTATAAAATTTTTAACATATTAAGTGTGAGAGATTTATTTATTTATATTATATTTTTGTAAATAGGGATAACATAGAGTTAGATTAATGTAATCAGGAGGTTGCACAGCAATTGTTTCCCATTGCTAGATTATTAGTGTTATAAATATTTATGTATAAAATCTCTGATGTATTTCGGTATAAAAATTTCTAATAAATTATGATTTACTAGCATCTTTTTTTTGCCTAGGATAAGCCAGTGTGATGCGTTTTAGTAAAAGCGTTACACTGGCTTATCCTAGGAAAAAATAATTTCGATTAGACTATAAACGGCATACATTTTACCAAACTGGTTTCCAATTCTTCGAAACAAAGTGGCAAGATGACTCGACCGTTCAATCTAATTATTAGAATCGATGATTATATAGCCGGATATGTTATGCGCATATAAAAGGTAATCGCAATCTCCTCAATGAATAGTTTCACATTCTGTCATCGCGGCATTTTTTTTTACATTCGACTTTAATTGTTCGACCGCCTTAGGTAATTTTAAGAATAGAAATTAAATGGTGACCTTTCGCTCTGTAAGCGCAAAGTAGAAACGATGCAAATTTGGAGAAGTACGGGAATTATGGCAAGTAAATAAATTGATTAGGAAGGCGACGTCGTCGACATGATATTTAATGCCGGTTATTTATTAGGCATTTTCGAATACCATTACACTGACATAATTCTTCTTTATAAAAGTGTTGTGATGTCTCCTTGTTGAATCGTAATCTCTCTATTTTCACATAATTTTAACAACTGTATATTGCTTTTATTTTGATATGTAACGTATTACACATCTTTCTGTTATTATTTGTTGGTAATGATAGCTTGTGTCATGTAGAGGTGATGCGATAAGTAACTTTGATCAACGTTATTTTTTTATGAACAAATAATTAAAGAAAATAGCTCACAAGGAAAAAACCTACATGGTGTTAGTAAATTAATAAAACGTAAAAATGTCTCAAGAGAGAAACGTTGTTTTTGGTTAAATTTATTACTTCAGACAAAATACTGATAAAATAAAGTAGCTTGTAATCCAGAATTAATCTTAAATACAAGATTTAAATGGAATTTTGAATTTTATGTTTTTAACTTCAATCGGCAAAAATCCCATTCATCAACAGAAATCGAGACGCTTTGCATCGTCTCCTAGTTCCGCAGTATTAAGAATAGGTTCGAAAGGATAAATCTCCCGCTCTTTCAAAACTCGTCGAGTCTGAGATTTACTGATAATTTTTTACAGAATCTAAAATTAACAAAGTAGCGCCATCAGATTCATTAAGCTACATACAGATATTACTTTAACGATACGAAAAATAACGACACATATCGGATTAAAATACAAACTTGACATGTAACAAGTGGGCTAAGCAAGCCCTGTATCGAAGGCACCTTCCCAATTTCGAAAATAGAAACAATTAAACAAATTAACTACGACAATTGTGTAAGTGATAGAAGCAAGTTTTTCAATTCAAGCAATGTGGAATTTCCTTCCCAACGTAATAGTGTAGTTAAAGATACTACTCCACATTTGAAAAAAAGGAATTTTCTTAGTTTGAAAATATCTATCTGAAGTTTGGAAACATTGTATAAAATTTAGTAACGCTGACATTAAATTTTGATACATATAACCTTCCATTTCGTTCCATAAAATAAATACCTTAATCATCATGACATCGTCAAATATTCAATTTCCACAAGGGTGGCGCAAATGCTGAAAGTTCAACATGATTGTAGATATCTCGAAAATAGTTGACCTTAGGGGTAGGGTGCCTTTAGGGGGTGGTAACCACTTTGGGTTCAACCGGAAGTGTTTCGTAGGCGAAAATATTTTAAGTTAATAGGTCCGACGCTATTAACTACCTATTCCAAAATTCCTTTTATTAAAACTTCTAAGCAACGGGTTTCTCAAGTACGCCTTGGGATAAAAAAATTAACGCATTAGCAACCATTTTCTTTTAAATAAGTATGTACATTGTAAGCGAGGTAATAACAAATTTAAAGAGCGATTACATGGTTTGGAATACTAGAGGGACAAATGCAAATACGAAGAAACGTGTTTCCTAATAGAGCTGATTAGTACGGTACGTATACAGCGTGTCCACCTACTGCGTGGGTGTAAAGTAACTTTTTCTCCGAGTAATCTAATGAAAAAGTGTTGAAATAAAATATATCCAGAGACAAGTGCTGTACAACATAAAATTATATTGAAATATACAAGCTGTTCAGCTTCCGCGGCGCTGTTACGACTTTGACTTTGGCGAAAGAATGAAAAGAAAATCAACATGTTATTTTAGACTCTTCTAGTTTAATGCTACCTAACTAGTTACAATAATTGGTTTTCCTAATCTATACATCTATGCACTCTGATGTCCCTTCGCATTTAGTATTTATGCATCTATATTATCGTTTTATTAGTTCCAATTAGAAGGAGACACTTGCGCTACCCATGGCGCTGTACCGTCATAAGAGGGAGATACGATTAAAAACTAAAAATATAAAATTGATATTAAAAATGAAAGTAACAGCGCACAAAGATACAAACGCAATGTTATCAATTTAACAACCAAACAAGGCCAACCTTGTTAGTTATAGTTGTTCATCGGTAATAAATAACTGATTTTATAATTTTTTTTAATAACACGGAAATGAGCAAATAAAGAATATCTTATGTTGCTGATAAAAATTATTTGCAGAAGTATGTTACTCATAAAAATCTCAAAATGGTCAAAACTACATGAGTAACACCCCCGTTATAAAATATTGATACTTCACTTAAACTTCGTGTTTCATCAAATTTTTCAATAATACCTTAGAGGCGGCACATCCTATATCTATGGTATAGGTACATCGTTAAAAAATTGCCTATTAATATACAGGCGATACCATTTGAAACAAGAAAGTTGATATCCGTTTGCGGTTGAACCAAGAGTGCCATCCAATCCATAACATCGCTCACCGAAATTTCAAAAATTTAATAATTTCCAAAGACCGCTACCGTCGCATATATGTATATAAGAACACAAACATATTAGAACTTGAACACTTCATAAATTTAGACGAAAGAAATACAAAATAATTTACGCACAAGCCTCATATAACTTGCGTAATTCCATTAAACTCAATTTATCAACCGTAATAAAGTTTTATATATAAACTAAATCGACTAAACTCAAAAACGAAGGCGTAAGTGTGTCAAGTATTACACAAGCAGGAAATTCAGTGAGATTATTGCTCCGAGTTAATGATGTGCATAAGTTATACTGATGCACGGGAAATTTTTTTTGCGCCAAACTCGTGGATGACGAGGAGCGTATTTTTATGTTGAATGGGTTTATCATAGAAGCTGTATTTTTGGAGGTAATAATTCAAAATTAATTTTGAAAACACATTCTCAATGTTGTTTGTTCCAAAAGCGCGAATATGTATATTAAATTCGTGAAATTTCCCTATTTCATACTTATCTTTATGTACCTACACAAACGCGAAAGATAAATATTTATCATGCATGTATGTAAAGCACGTTGATATGTAAATGCATACATATCCGCATTTTATACGTGTACATAAAGCAAACGATTACAAATACTCATCCGTATTTACAATTAGAAACGAGAAGAATTATACAACAAACATCGGACATGCTTCGTTATAATAATAATAATTTACTAACGTTCTCAAAAACGAATAAAGTATACTGTCCTAGAAAAGAAAAAAAAAAAAAAAACAAGAAAAATATCTTCCGTTTGCGTACATAAACACAAGTCGATTCACAATTCCGCAGTGAGCGCTGATGGCTAGTAGCAAGTAGTAGGCACATCTGTGTTCCATTTAATAATCTTGGAGATCCTAGCCGATATAATAGTCTAGTATTAGTTTCAAGTGGAATCGGTGCTTTCTTCTTTCTACTAAGCGAACGCGAGCACTTGTCTCGTAGGCATCACGGTTGACTTTGGAGCTTCGCGCTAGTTACGAACGATCTGCCTTCCCGTTTACATCGTCACTTTTATTATGTAATAATCCGACGAGAAGCGAAAGATCGCGCGACGTTTAGATAACCAGCATTGGCATTGCATAATTTTATTTCTCTAGTCAATTATTAATAATTGGGACTCTTTATCAGAATCGTATTAAGAGTTATCTTTAAGCTTGTTCGATTACTGACTTTTTCTCCATTCAGATCGGTTTTGTGTGTTTTATTAAATGTATGAGTTAACGATAAGAGATAAGGAATACAATAAATACGGATCTAAAGATTTAGTTACTGTTGGTGATAGAAAAATGTAGTGCGGACGGTGTGTGTGTGTGTATGTAATTGTGTGAATTACGGATGTCATTTAAATGAAGGGATTGTATTGTACATAGGTAAATAGTAATCATCGGATTTTTGTATAACTATTAAAAACAATCTAGACACATGTGTATAGTTGTATTCTCAATGAATGGCGCTAGTTAGCTTACATATTACGTACATTATGTAGCTATGAGATTCCTGATAGTGTAGTTAGATGCGAAAATTGTTTTTAGCAATTAAATAGAAAATACACGACAAACATACTAAAAAAGTGTGTTAATTTTGAATGTATACTTAATATTTGCCATTTTATTAAATTTGCATTTATATCTAACCCTTTTATGTTTTTCTATTTAATAACTTTTTCCAATATTTTACTTTCAACATAAGCAGCTCAATGTGAAAGGGTTGAACACTTTAGCCTATAGGGGGTGACCCAGTAACCAAATTGAAAATTTAAGTACGATACCGGTATTACAATAGAAATTAGCGTCGTAGTGGAATATTGTTTGATTTAAAAATGCTTCATAACATAACGATGGTCGATTGTTTTTATATTATTATAATATAATATACACGCGTTAATTCTTCAACTATGTATATAAAAGACTAACCTGCGGACTGTTAAAGAATATCTACGGAAGGAAAGGTTGCAATCAAGTAATCTTTATGAAAACATTCGTTGGCATTATTGAATATTCCGAGACCCATGTTTGCTACGTGTACAAGAAAGGCAAGGATAATTTTCCTTTTCCAATGCTATTGTCTGACATCTGCGTGCTCGAAACCGCCCCTTGCAGGCAATTATATTTGCAGAATTTTCCCCCAAAAACTGTTAATTTTAAGTAGATGGTGCAGCCTACGAATTATTTTTTTTTCTGGAAATTAAAATTGTAATAATGTACAGGGTGTTCCACATAAAATAACAAACGTAAATAATAACCAGAGAAACTAAAGAGTGTGCATACTTCAAAATAATTTTCATAGTTCAATTAATTTTAAGCAACTTTCATTCAAAACATTTTTTCATTAAATGAATAGAGCGTACAGATTATTGCAACACCCGGTTATCCAATCAACGTGGTTACATAGTGGCTCAAATTCAATGTTTACAGCATTATGTATGCAAAAGACCAACGGAACGTGCAATTTTCTTATTCAGATAAAAATTTGAATGTCGAGTTACTTCCGGTTTGATCGAAAGTGTCCCTAACATTTTACTTTTTTTCCTGTCTCTTAGTAGTTATTTCCCTTTAACATTTCAATACATCGCTTTCAAAATTTCTAAAATTCGTTAAAAAGCCGCGAGCATTAAAAAACTTAATTTCAACTTCGCATAACTTTTACGCAAACAAAATATTTGCTTAAACAAATGGTTGCAAAAGATCTCATCAGGGTTAAAATAATCTGCTGGTTCGAAAAATATAAAAAATACAGTGTTTAAAAATCAAAAATTGCAGTCCATTTCAGGTCAAATCGAAAACAACTCAGCAATCGAAATGACCCCAAACAAATTGTAAAGTTATCCAGCATAAGCTCTCCAAAATTCAAACTTTTCTCTGAAGTTACACTTTCCGTTGTCACCATCTACACTTTGCAGTGGAGGTACGCAAAAAGTATTGATTTTTTGAGATAAATTCCGTAATGTTCACAAACCCCCCGATTTTTTCCCAAATTCTATATTGTACCGTATATTTTAATAATAATTTAAGAATTATTACTTTTAATTTTATCTCAAAATTTTGAGTAATCGTCATTTTTTTAATTGGAAACGGTAGTAAGCCCTGACAAAGTTAAGCAGCAGTTAAAAAAAAAGTGCCTACCTACATCATGGCTTACTATGAGTTTCATGTAAAAAAGATGATACAGACAATTTAGTAGATCAAATTAGCAAATTAGGTGAGTTCTTGTTCATGTCGACTGCTAGGTTCGACAACTTTAAAACAATATGTTCTATAAAATGTCAAATGTTTATATGAAGTTCGCAGTTTTCCCAAGTTTTAAATTATAAAACAGTTGAAATAGGTTTTGTGGAAATCCCAAAAATTTAAAAAAATTGAAACTCGGAAAACATAATTTTTGCATGTTTCCGCCACCCACATCTACGTGTTCTACATTGAAATTGGGACATTCTGTGTAGCTCAAAATTTTCCAAACCATTACTGCTTCATTCAGTCTATTCAGGCTGTCACTTGGCAGTTAATTGCTGTAAAAATCATTTATGGTATTTATCTCACATTAACACCAGTATTTATTATTATATTACAGCAACATCTATTTATACGAATTACAATGTGCAAATGTTTATACGCAAAACTTTAATTGAAAGAATATTATGTAATAGGTGCAGTGGTTTTGCGCATATCGAATCCTTTGCTCTGCCACAACCGATAAAGCAATAACGTTGCTGGTGTCCAATGATAACGCCGGAGTTTAAATTACATCGGTAGCTATAACTAACAAGTTTGTATGTGCAAAAGCAGCTGGCGTCAATTTGAAAAACTAAGACGTTAATGTGGCGCCGTATGCTTTGAGCTCATGAAGGATGTAAATTTATTTATTGCATGTTAATTAAGAATTGTCAAGCACTAATTTTCATAACTAATTTTTAATTAGGTAAATTAGGCACTAATAATATCTAATGTCTCGTTAATTGTAAGTCGAAGAGTATATCGTAGTAAGCACCTAAGAGAAGGCAGCTGCGGCGCTTGTATGTATATAATTTAACTCGTTAAATAAACATAAACGAATAAAACAAGCACCTAAAGCAAGGTGAAAAAATTATCTAGTTGCAGGTGTAGGTATAGAAAATTACATTATATACTAATCAAATACTTATTTGAATGGAAATACTTACATCATCCGTTCCGGGAAATTTTTAAACAGTATTATTAATTGCAATAACTGCTCTTTCAAGAAACCCATTTGCAAGGATATTTGTTTCCTTGATTGAAAGAATTAATGCTGTTACTGCTACGTATGGTGTCAATTAAGTTCTCGTAGCTGTGCTTCCTCAACTAAACAAATTAACGTACACATGCATTGGAACGCTTAACACTGCTGGTGTGTAATTGTTCAGAACGTTTCAATTCTTATAGAGAAAAAATAGCGGGGAAATTAAAATTTAGTGCCGTACAGGATGAGCCAACTACGGTTTAGCCGTTTCGTTTTTCGTTTATTCGCCAAAGAAAGGTGAAATGAATTAATTAATTAATTTGACTGGTATAGGCCGTATAGGGCGTTACGAAATTCGCGGACACGAACTATGGGATGACGTTAAGCACCAAAAACTGAAACGAATGTTCTTTTGCCATTTTTGAAAAATCGAACTTCTCAAGGATAACAATTTACATGGGACCTAACTTAATTTTTAATACTGGATACCGAATCTACTTGCCGAGAACCGAATGTATGTAACTATACTTAGAGTAACTGCTTCGATAGAAGTAACGGAAGTACTGTAAGTAATGAAGGATAGCGGATAGTGCTGAGCTCCAATTGTAACTTTTTCGTTCAGCATCGAAATAACGAAAGTGCCGAATTCAATGTAAGAGATATAAACAGTGAAAGTAACGATTAGGTACAAGTAATGAAAAGTAACGAAATTTTACATCTCTACTATTTATTTATCAAAAAGAAACGATGTCATTTTTGTGCAAAATAATTAATTTGAACTCTAATCGAGTGGAAAGGCATGCCATGCGAATTTTTCGTATGAATATTTTCAAAGTACTTAGAACTAAACAATTGCCTTTCTTAAGATAAAGACATCCTCTTTAACCAAAAGAAAAATTTATATGAAAGCAAGTCATCGTTTGCCGGTTGGCGAATTCATAATTCAATTTAAATATTTACAATAATGAAAAACGAATTTGAGTTGTTTTTACTAGCGAAATAGTTATTTTATAGGTCTTTGAACTTTCTGCTTTGCGTAGTCTGGACAATGTCGCTTTAATTATTTAGAGTAGTTTTTACTCACGCACAAAAATAATGTTTTACTCCAAACATGCAATGACATAACATGATTACTATGCTCTTACGTATTGACGCCATATATAAAGGTTTTCAAACGGAAACAGTAAATTGATTCGCTGCTTCTTTCTTCTTACTTCTTAGTTTGTTTATTTAAAACGTTACTTCCCTGCCTTTGCTGCTTTTTCTATTTAGTGTTATTCAAATTTGGTGAAAATTGTTGTTAAAGGATAATTTACAATTTTTTACTATCCTCAACTTGCATGTCATCATTAACATTCTACATAATGGTAATTTCACATGAGGCATTACTGGAAAAGTATCTGCATATTTCATTAATATTTCAAATGTGCACCGTGGATATGCTGTTTCGAGAGCAATTTATATTTCAGTAGAAATCTCACCATATTCAGTTTGGTCTAGATTTTCATTGAATTTAATTAAAAGCAGCTAAAACAATTCTGGCAAATTATACACACATACCTTGCGTCGAAAAATCCTTAGTTTAATAAACAGCTTGGGACCTAAATCATTTGTTTTAATTTCATTAACGACATCTATTGGAGGAACTCACATCAAATTGCAACCATATTGGTTTATTACTCCGCATTTAGCGATCATGAATCGTACAAATCGAATGATTTCCAAAAACTTGATGATAAGGGCGTTTCATGGCTGCATAAAGGCAAACTCCCTCAAAAAAACGAAAGAGAAACTTGGTAAATATAATGGCGAATCTGCATCTTCGATTATAACGGTTTATAAAAGCGGTTTCCACATTTTCGGAGCGGCCATATGGACGCTGGACGCCCAAATGAAGCCATCTCTCCACAAATCATTGATAAAATCCAAGGGTGAAGATGCGTGAGATTGCTAATACTATGGGTATTTCAAGTGAACAAACACAGTTGACCAAAAAGGAAATTGCATGACGTGCTGCTAGGGCGGTTTACAGCTGTTTCAGTGGAATCCACAAGACTTTATAGACGCCGTTCGTCACTGTGAACGAAACGTTGATGCGCCACTACAGACAAAAGTGTTCATCGAGTGACTAAGTATTCAGGTGATTATCGCAGTACTTTGATCTAATTTACCAGGATTATAGATCTTAGTGTGCATTTTTTCAAGTTTGATAAAACTATATTTACCTTTTTTTATTATTAAAAATGGTGGCACTTTTAAACTAAGTTCGTTTAAATTTAATGCACATTTTACTTTTTTTTCAAAGGGTGATATGAACGCTACTTCCTCACCACACACCTTACTTCGCGTTTGGCTTTAATTAAAACTTATTTTGGGCTTGGTTAAAGCGGGGAACTAATGGTAATGTGCCATTAATTAAGCTGATGGTAGTAACTAATGTATTCAACACATATATTCATTTATTATTATACATGTTTACTTGAACATATCGTTTTCGATTTGAATTTCTTCAGAACACCTTCAATAAGCTCCATTGTTTACAAATTGATTAACTTCAATCCTCAACTATTCATTAGTAAGGGCTGTAGGGATTTATACCTACCACAAACATGCTACGTTATAATTGTATTGCAACGCGACCATCGCATTAGAGATTCTACAGAAATTGCTTTCTCAGTTTATATTGTTTTTTTATCATATCTGTAAACTGATAATATTAAAAAAATGTGAGTATTACATGTTCTAATGCGCGTATTACGCTGTATACACATCACGTCTTATCTATTTATTCATCCTGATAAATTATTATTTTTTTCTCATCTATGCAAATTGCAAAAAAAATGTTATTGCAAGTTATGCGTAGGTAGAAGTAACAACTTTCGAATGTGCATCTATTCCAAGTCTAGTAATCCTTTGGATTATCCGATTATATTTCGCGTGGTTCCACTTTTGCGCGGTTGTATGGATGTGCCCGTGTATCAAATGCATGTGGTTGATTTCGCTGTTACGCGGTCAAATACATTCAGTTCTTGTCGACGATTCTTCTTGATGAATTCCTCGTTTTAGTTCTAGTTGAGTAACATGGGTGAATTGCCAACCCCGCATTCTAGAACAGTTCGGAACCGTCTTAGAATTATGTCTATCAATTATGAAGCTGAGTTTGAACAGGTTTATGATAGAGAATTGTGTGTCTGTGGCAAAAACAAGATAACTAGGCTTCAAAAATAATGTTGGCCACAATCGAAGTTCATTTACCTATTTTTTGCATTGATTTTCAATCAAGTCGATACGAACTTACGTTTTTGTTGACATTGAAAAAGAACGTAACATCTACGTGCTATTATAGAGGATATGTCATCTCCACAGGTTCGGAAGATTGTGCCTTTTTTTCATAATTTCGTAGCTAAGTTTTTTTTTTTTTTAAGTCATTTACGGAAGTCGTTATTTCTCCAGCGAGTTCATGTTAGACGGATGTAATATGTGGTACCTAGATTAGGCATAAAAATATATCGCTAATCGGATGCGAGTGATATTGCGTTAGTTGGTATGACATTTTGTTGTTTTTATTTTATTATTGGTATTATTGGCAACATTCTAGAAAAAAAATGTATTAACCTATTACTGGTCTAAAATCAACTATTTTCTGGTTATAACGAGTACTTCAACAAAAGTTTCAAAGTCTCCCACTAGTAATACACAAATTAAAGAATTAAAAATTTTTCGTATTTATTGAGGCAATAGTGTGGAAGAAGGAGTCCATCATTATTTTCGAATCGAATTATCACTTTTTTTCAACGTAATTATATTTCATCAAATAATTTAAAAAATGCTTCTAATTACGTATAACATCCTTTAAATTTTTTGACTTCTTCGCATGTTTTGAAATCAATTTACCGCTTATGGATCGCCAGTTGTTAATTTGCCGAAGTAATGAAGAAAGTTAGAAACAGCTACACATAGGTCTATGAATTCGTATATAAACTTACTTTATGTAAAATTCAAAAATGTGTTAATATGTAGGATGTTCCACTCATTCAGAAGAACTTAGGTTGTTGGCCCTACCGACATTATCAATCTACCAAATCCCTAATTTCTCCAATTCTTACTAGATATCAACATTCGCAATTCCCGATAGGACATCCTATTTATTATAGACTCTAGTTGAAAGCATGTCTAGATATGATACATGAAAACCGTCTAGATTCACGATTTAGTGTACGAACCCCGCTAACGTATTCTCTTAGTAGATTTTTGCTTCTTCTATAACATTGACATGTGGCCTATAAGACTCAGGAAGTGCCAGACATTCCGCAAATAATAGATTTTTTAATTCATGAAGCAGTTCTACAGTTAGATCCAAAAAGAAAGATATACACTCTGAATTCAGACGTATAAAAAATTTTCCTGCTGAAGATAATCTGGTAGTTTCGCGCTATATTGTACAGTGGCCGCCATAAACACAGCATTAAATAGAAAAAAATATATTTTTCTATCGTGTATTAATTTTAGCTACTTAAACAATCAGAAAGCTAGAAAATATTTTAGTTTCCGCAAAATTTGAATTTTTTTGAAAGGTTTTCAAAATTTTAAGTACCAACGTTCATTTTGAAATTTGTTTAATTAAAATTAATAAAGGTATTTTTTTCCCTTAAAAATAAATATTTTTCCCTATTTGATGTTGATTTTGCAGTGATCACTACGTATTATCATTATCTTTTGTCATTTCTGTTATTCGGTTCAAAATAATATATGTAAAAAGGATTTAGCCGTTAAGTATCACTCGTCTCCATAGTATGCTTAAATTAATAAACAACGACAGAATAAAGGTGTATTTCAGCTGTTCGAAACTTGAAATATGCAGCTGCAAGCTTTAAACATTTACGATGATTAATGCATTACATTACTATACGTTAGCAGTATATAGCCATTGTACAAAATTATTTTATATTATTTTATTCAAAAGGAAAAACTAAAAGTGCTATGCTTGTTCTTCTTGTGCTGATGTTGCGAGTTTCACTGGTATGAAAATTGGATAAAATACTTTCTGATGATTTTCTAAGTATTGTTACCGTAAACTACATTTTTTTTTTCGAGAACTACTACAAAATATCAGTATGGCTTACGGCACTTCTTTGCACCTGTTGGTGCATGAGCTTAAGCCCTGCGCGGATACTTCGTTTCCGGACCGTATGGACGTTTTTACTATTCATATCTTCGCCTCGCATGATTCGCATCCGCATATCGGTATAAGTGCATTCGCAAATTATCTGCAGACACTCGCGGGTATGCAGGACTCCACTTGCAGACAGGCTGTGGCAGAATATTTTATCACTAACTGGACTATAATTTATCAAATTAAATAAAGTTGTGATGATGATATCTCAAAGAGAGTGAATTAGGCCGCGTTTTGGTGTTCAGTTCGTTCGTTTTAATTTGCCAAGAATTAGCACCAAGAAATTGTTTTTTGAGATGACATGCTCCCACAAGAAATTATCGATTTTTATCCGTAATATTGAATCTCCTAAAATTTATATAACACGATGCAAAAATCCTTTTAAACTGTTTAAAAATCTTTGCGTAAATGCTCAAAAATAATGAGCATTTATTCTTACTTTGTCTTATTCGCATTCTCTTGCTTGAAATTACCAAAGTAGTCTCTAGCAATAAGGTATCTGTTTACTTTTGTTTTTAAATATCCTCTAATATTTTAGCCAATCGCGTACCTCTATTAATACTAATTGTAGAAAATAGTTTGAATTACTGAAGTACTGGTATGAAGAATTAATGTAGTGCTAAACTATACATTTGTCAAAATTCATATAGTACTACGGCGATGATAAATTTATATGTCAATATTGCACTAATTTCGCATTAATTCTTACGCTAATTTCGCACTACCCCATATAATCGCAGCCTAAAACTTTAGTGGCGCTCACGTAGGATTGTGCGAGATTAATGCAAGAATTAAGGTGCAATGTGAATGTTCGCAGAATGCAACTTGATACGAAGAATTAGTGGAAGGTGAAACTATACACATATCAAACTTTGACTCTACCACTCTACTACTACCTACTACTACCTACTCTACTGCTGTAAAAACTCTTAACAAGCCTACCATGTAACGTTTCTATGTAATCATTAAAATTTACTCATGTTACAAGCTTATATGTTGTGCTAGACATCATTCTGCTGGATCTTAAACTAAGTTCGCCAATAAATTTCGATTTAATGCTTCAACATTGGAATTGGCAGGTTTCACTGTGTTTTATGGTAATGCCAATGTGAAGAATACAGCAAATTAATACAAACATTTACAGTAGTAGGAAGGCACATTAAAATACAAAGACTCAGGCTACAGATACACAAATTTTCAAATACATTTATCAATCATCTTTGATTTATCAAAAATATTCCACTACAGCACAATATAGTTGGAACTATAATAACTAGCGTAGGTAAAAGCTAACTGTTCCGTTTTCTATCAAAGGATACATCGTATACACATGATTATACACTAGCGGCCATAAATGAGAGATCGTTAGATAAATTATAAGAAAATGTTTTATCTAAATAAAATAAATATTGAGGTAAAAATACAGCTGTTAAAAAAATATACTATAACTCCATAAAACAAGATTTTTCCCAAAATTTTATAAAACCTTGATTTATTTTCGCAAAAGAATCCAATTTTGCCTGTAAGGATCTCTTTACAAATTCGAATAACCTCAACACAAGATTTTGGGAAGAATGTTCTCCAAAAGGAGTACAATTGAGTTTATTTTCGATTACGATGGTAGCCTGAAAGGTTTCAAGCCTCAACCTCAAGTAGTGTTACTTATCAAACATTTGGTGGTACGTGCATTAAAAAGATATTTTTGAAAATTTCATTCGTGTTTGAAATATTCATTTGTGTCAGTCGATGTTAACGTTTCTGTTAAAATGGGAAGAAATTTGAAAGGCAATACGTCTACGTAAATTAAAGCCAAGGTGGACGCTGTTTACAGGAATCCTACATCATCACTTGCCACTGAAATTTTAACCAGCTGAATTTAAGCAACATCTTTAGAGAAAAAAATCTAAATTGTCCTAGAAATTTGACATTACTACGATTACAACTAACGAAGCAGGTAAAAAAACGGAACATTGTTTTACGTAATCTCTGATTTATAGGCCGTAGTGTACGTATTGCAGAAAATATCCGGTATTGGGGTACATATTTCTAAATAATTTCTCTCAGTTGTTTCGTCGCGATCAAGTGCATATATGTGTTATGTTTTCGGTGCGCTGTTTCTATTTGCCACCGTAAACGTCCAATATACTTATACGGACGACAAACATAGTTCCGCAGTACCGTACGTAAATGCGAGCGACAAAGTTACGCCGACCCTGACGGCAAGGCGCAAAATGCCCTGTTCGACAGTTCATGACGGGTACGCGACTATCCGACGACCGCGGGTCGGACCGCCTCGCGCGCCGCCACGACCTCCATCGCTCGCTTGCGTACCTGAAGATCCTAGGATCGCGAGCGATATCTACCGCACCAACACGCCGACGATACCATGGTGGGAACTGGCGACGAGGAGAAGCCGCTACAGATCGTGTCCCAGTTTGGAATTGCACGTTAGTATTATGTATCAACGTATTTAATAGGACTTAATGCGTACATATTTGTAAAGGTGTACGCGTACGTTAATTGAAATGACCGCGGCCTTCTTATTCGCTCGTCATTCGTTGCCTTTATATGAGAGGATAATTTTGCGGAAATTCTTTGAAGTTCATGTTGATAAATGGCGATGTTACGTACATCGTTATGATCTCATGCTTCGTATGGGTGTGCAATTTTTGCTGGTTGTAGTAGTGTAAAAAATACTTTTGAAAAATAAAGAAATTAATTCAATTTTCTCTAGCTTTTTAAAACTTTTACAATTAATGTTATTGATTCCCTATTCACTAGTTTCAAAAGTTAGTGATCTTACCATCTCCGATTTCTGGGTACAGCGCCCCCACAAATTTGTACGATTTTTATATTTTTTTAAATGTCTCGGAAACTATTTTTTTACTTAGAAGATAGTTTGAAGCATATTAGACACCTAGTCAAGAAAGAGGCAAATTATTTTCAGGGAAAAATAAACAACGGGGCACACGCCCCCATATTTTTAATTTTTTTGTATTTATCAAAAATAAAGAGCCCTACGATTTGTCGGTGTTGTCAACTTTTTTTAGCAATCAACTGAATACTTAACTTATATAATTAAACTCTTTTTGTTTAGTTTTTTTTTGTTGGTTTTTTTTCTTATTTTAACAAAATAAAAAAAACTTTTACTTAGGTAAGTTATGTATTCAATTGATTGTCAAAATCCTCTTTGTAGAGAAATGCTTGATAAAGTTGACAACATCCCAATAAAGAAAAGAAAGAAGAAGAAGCGTAAAAAACTTTTTTGCCTCCCCCTTTAACAAACGAAATCGAACCCAAAATTAAATAATTATAGCAAGGTCAAGGAAAACAATAGCAAGATCTGAAAATATAATTAGAGTGCCTTTAAATTTGTTGACATGTCAATGGTATTGTGGCATAGGAAACCTCGAGAACAAAGAATAACTAAGGACTACATAAATCCTAGGGTTGTGCCTACGTAATGTTGATTTTGTACAGAAATATACAATATATAATACACATTTTTATTGTAAAACTCATCAGCTGTACAACCAGCTTTCCTAGAACCTCCTATGGGAATAGCTGCCCGTTAAATTTAACTGCAAAGGAACTAAGCTCGTCTTCCTAAAAACGGCGACTTTTTTGGGCTTATAGGCGATTTTAAGTTTTTCTGTTTGTTTTGGTTTAATTCTATAATTTCGATTCATTTTATCTATATTAAGTTTGCAAATATGCTTGTATATAATTTTTGTGGCTTTTGTGGGACTTGTTTTTAGAATTGTTTATTCTTAGCAAACTGAAAACAAAGGTTTAAATGTTCACTCCCAGCCATAAAATTACTTAAGATAACAAAACTATGTTAACGCATGTGTATATAAATGTTTCCTTTATTCTTATAAAGCGTCTTTTTTTTTTTTTTATATTTCCGCCCGTCTAATTATTTAATTTGATTTCGGCGACGTCGCAATAATAAAACGGGCTCAATTAAAAAGACAGAATTCTGACGTTCATAATGCAGACATTGCAGATAGATATATACGTATTATGCGTAATGCATGCGTGCCAAAGTAATGCAAGAATATAAGTGCAACATTCGTTCATGTGTAAGCGGCTCGTTGACCCTAGATAATGACTTAAAATTAGCTCGATTAGCCCGGTTGAGTACTTAAACTGCTTTTTAAGTGAGACATATTATGGAAGCGTGTTTCGTATTAGCCGGCATAATTTGTATTCATTTAAGTCGATTAAGACGAGGTCGAGATTTGTTCCCTGATCAACTGATGCATATATCGAAATTGATCGATAGAGGATCAGTATGTACTGTGAGCGTTACTGAGCTGTTACCGTAAAGTATGAAGCTTGAAATATATATTTTTTTTAAGGGAAATGTCACCACAAATACCACAAAATTAAAGTAAGCAGATAAACATCCATCACCCTGGAAACTTTGCTAGATTGTGTTATTCACTATTTTTTTTTATAATTCCTTGTCGTCGAATGAGCAAAATGTTATTTTCAAACTTTGTTGAAACTTCATGGTGTAGCTATGTACACTACCGTCCATATAGTTCGGACACCTAGTAAAATGTTGTAAACTCTACTAAAAGATAATATAATTGCGTTTATATATAAATAACATATTTGTATTAGGTCCTTTATGAAGTTTATAACCAATTGTACAGGCAAACTTCCCAGAATATCAATTAGAGAATGGTTAAAAACCTATTATATTTTATGACGCAATATAGTAATTTTCAGAATAATCCTCATCGGCACAAATCGGATTATTTTTGGGTCAATACTGCAGGTAATAAATTTACAATACTCTTTGGGGTGGGAGCAGGCCACCCGAAAGTTTATTGTGTATTGATAAATGCTTTAGTTTCTAAATAAACCTGCTTGTGCGTGCGTTAGTGTTAATAGCGTATCTTTTTGTGTGAACCTGATTAAAGTTATTAAAGTGCCGAGAGGAAAACCGACAAGTTTAGAGAACCGCTCGGTAATTGTCGCTTTTCATGAAGAAGGTTATTCAGTGCGTCAAATTTCCGAAAAAAATTCAAGTTAATAAATCGACTGTTAGTGATATTATTCGGAGACATCAACGCACGGGCAATTTAAGAGATAGGGTGCGTTCAGGTCGTAAGAGAATAGCAACTCACGCCGACGATGAACGTATAAAATTGCTGAGCAAGCGAAATAGGAGACTGACAGCACCAGAAGTCGCCGCCGAAATGAATCGCGACCGTGCAAAAAAATTTCTGTTACTACAGTGAAAAGAAGATTAAAAGCTGCAAAGCTTCACGGCTGCATTGCAACAAAAAAACCAATACTTCGACGGGGAAACAGGCAAAAACGGCTACAGTGGGCAGAAACACATAGAAATTGGACAGTGGATGATTGGAAAAGGGTGCTATGGACTGATGAGTCAAAGTTTGAGGTGTTCGGACAATCAAGGCGCGTTTTTGTAAGAAGAGCAAAAGGCGAAAGAATGTTGCAGGATTGTGTAGTGCCAACTGTCAAGCAAGGAAGAAATTCTGTGCTTGTTTGGGGTTGTTTTTTCCTACGCCGGTACAGGAGACTTGAAGCGAATTTTTGCGAAAATTTTGTATTCACGCAGGACAACGACCCCAAACACTCAGCAGTGGTATGTAAAAATTTCTTCAATGAAGAACAAGATAATGGCACTTTACAAATAATGACATGGCCTCCGCAAAGCCCCGATCTAAACCCCATCGAGCTGTTATGGAATGAACTGGACAGGAGGATCCGAAAAGTATGCCCTACCTCCGTAGGCCACCTGTGGAACATTTTACAAGAGGAATGGACTAATATGCCAAATAGAGTCTTTGAAAAACTAGTGGAGCGGATGCCTCGGATTGTGAAAGCTGTTCTTCGCGCAAAAGGGAGTTTCTTTGATGAACGGAATGTTTAAGAAGTTTTTGTTTATTTTTCGTTAGAATTACTTTTTTTTA
The DNA here is from genome assembly GCA_902655005.2 of Marronus borbonicus. Taxonomy (NCBI): domain Eukaryota; kingdom Metazoa; phylum Arthropoda; class Insecta; order Coleoptera; family Scarabaeidae; genus Marronus; species Marronus borbonicus. The sequence continues at coordinate 971,766 of LR737396.1, forward strand.
CTTTTATACTTTAATTTTAATCGCTATTAATAAAATGCAATAAAAATTTTAAGTTTTGGAAAAATGAGTTAGAATATTTTCTCGTTTTTTCAACATTTATTTGTGTGTCCGAACTAATATGGACGGTACTGTATAAACAATTAAAATATAATAAACGCGGCAATATTTCTGGTATATTTCTTTACTATAAAAGGCTAGCTGGCGTTGCCTTATAAGTACTAACATTTCCATTATTTGTTACTAGATTTTCTTAACAATGCGCATTGCTATCTATTTTTCTCCTATATTTGATTCTAACTTGATTAGCAATTATGCAATGAATATGAATAGCACTAAATTTAGCGCAATATCCTCCTAGTAATGGAGATATGTTTATAATAGTACAAGGATGATTCTTTAAAACGCCTTGTAAATTTTGTCACCAGAGATTTATTGCCAACAGCCACACCAAACATTCTTTTTTAAGCATGTAGTATTACCACCATCAACACGTTGGTATCTATGTCAAGTTCAAATTTACTATTACTACTACTGCATATTACGTAACATTAGCTATTTATAGGTACAGTAACGTTGACGTGGATTTACATATTTGCATAACGATATCACCTAATTATACGTACTTATAAGCATAAACACATTAAATACAAACTTACATTCAATAATGGCAATAGCTTTGATTAACAACGTAAATATTGACTTTGTACATATTTGTTTTAAAATAAGACCGACCTCAGCTGATCGATATTGTGACGTCGAGTAAGTCACGCTTATTTTTAATCTTATGCAATGCAAACGTGATTATGTAAATTATTTTGTATGATTTAAACAACAGGGAATGCCGAATTCGTTAAAATAAAAAAAAAACGATACGTGTACATTTACATATTTGTTGCTTGATGTTCAAGGATTTTGATCGCAAATTCACGTATTGTAGAAGTGTAGATAGAGGCGCGAAAGGATCGAGTTAAATAGAAATATTTCAAATGCGGGCTGGCGGGCCTTTTTTTAAATGGGACAGACAGCCCCGTCAAGCCCGTTCGCTGTTAATTTTGCACATATTTCTCGAAATCCAAACTTATTCCTCCCAAACTTTTCTTTTAAGACTTGTTCTAATAATACTACTTCTTTGCATCCTTTGAAATGGGATCGAACGGATTTGATCATATTCTTCTCTGACAAAATGAACTTGTCGGGTCAAGCAGACTTGATGAGTCGGGTCGGGCTAGGCTAATAAAGTATCGGACTTAAGCCTACAAAAATTCCAAAATTATTTTTTAACAGCAAACTTTATAAATTGCTCAGAGATGGAATTACCTTCCATCTACGCATTAGAAGCTAAACAGTACTCTTAAAAAAATATTTTGCATTTCGGATCATATCCAATGAAATGTTAGAATTGCATCTGCATCTATAATCCGCCATGCGAAAAAAAATAACAATTACGTACAAATTAATCGTTTTTAAGCATCATTAGATTCGCTTTGCTTTACATGCCATACAATTAAAAAAGTAATAATAAACAAAGGAGCTTATTTTGCGCGAGAACTTAAATCGTTTAATAGCCATACGTCACTTCAAGGACTTATCTTGCACGTTTTAAATTGATCAATTTTGTGGGACGCCACCCGTTGTGTGTCGATCGATCTTGTGTAAAAACGTTTACATAATAGATGATTGCAGTTTTCTCAATAGCAACATGGACAAGTACAGTAGGTTAAGGTAGGCGTGCTTGTCACATTAATGCTAGAGAATTACATAGTAAAACGAGAACAAGGTACGGCAGTAGCTCGTTTGTAAAGTTTCCGCTGATCGAAAGGGTGTATTTGCTGCATGAAAGTTTTATTGACATAAACGATTAGATCTAAACACCTACGTAGGTTATTACTAATTTGCATCCGCTACATAGTCTTATATTAGAAAATGGCCCGATTTTTTTAGCACAATTCGGTGTATTGTGTGTGTTATGATAATTTTATAGCTTCGCGTAACCTTTGGTAATTTAATTAAAAAACCTTTCTGAAGTTACACTCCCCGACAAAAACTTGCCACCGACAACAAATTTATTTTTCTAATGAGCATTTGTAGGGGCACGCCCTTTTTGAATCCAAAATGGCGAAATGCCGACGCGAAAATGATGCGCGTATAAGCGGTTATCCTTACAATTTGCATGTTGGGGCATTTTCATTGGTGCCATGAATGCCAGAAGACTCTACAGCTACAATATTGTAAAAAGCGATGGTCGTCTTTTGCGCTTCTGTACACCCGACATATTATGAATTAAACAAACAAGATGAACTAAGACAAAATGCTTTCTGGGTTGCGCGTGATGTTGCGTACTGGATACGGTCTCACGCTGGTCCACTCTAGTGACTGCGTTTACTAGCCTGTGTTTTTATTTACTATTTTTTACAATGCGAAGTCGTTGAGTGAATAAGACGTTGTCTTCAATCTCTATTGGCAAGTTCGTGTACATACACTCCCCGACAAAAACTTAGACGCGGTAAGATGTTTTACGGGTTTTAAGGGTTACAACATTTCTTTGCGAAACTAGCAAGATATCTAATTAAGTTTTTATTCATAAAAGTAAAATAAACTTAAAAATATCTCCTCCAGTAAAATATGAACTAAATAATAAATTATTACTTCAATGTTTAAACAATTTCTGCGACAAAAATTTAGACGCTCTGTTGCAAATGTAAAACAAAAATAAACAAATGAGTGATCAGTAATGCGTAGATCCTCCATTGTTCTTAATCATTTCCAATAGTCTGTTATTAATAGATTTATATAAATTTAACACATAATTTTGAGGGATATTTATATATTTATTTATTGAAAAAAATGTAAATATCATTATTTGACGAAAAAAAAGTAATTAGGTGTATGGTAAAATTCGTATTAACAACACGTTTAGCTACATTCGATTCCGTTCGATTGCGTTCATTTATGCTCAGCTCCCATTAGTTTCATTGACTCTGTTTGGTCTAGTACGGTTGCTTTGGGCTATGCTCAAATTTTCTATCTGTAATTATGTCAATATAAAAATAAAGAAACAACTTTCCAACGAACACTATTTTAACATTAGTTTCGTCGTTCACGCGGGAAAAATACCATTGCAAATAAAATTCATCAATGATAAAAATTTATTTCACTTGTTTAAACCTAAACGCATTATTTTCGCTTAAGAGTAATTATTTTCCGTACTCCACGTTTATCATTCGTCAAAGATATAGTTTGCTTATTATTCGTCCTCGAATGATAAATATTCCATCAGAGAATTGAAAAAATATAAAATAATAAAAGGACAAAATATTTTGACTACTCTTCTAACCCTGTTTACAACTTTTGTATTCTTCTATTTCTCAAGCGCACTGTGGATTTCGCAGTGAATTGACTGAAAGTAAAAGGGTAAAAGTTACGTTGAAGTATCGCAATCGCGTCGCTATTTTTTTCGGTGCGTAGTGGCGACATTCTCTAGTACGTATTCAATTTTGCGGTTATACATCTACATGAAGACATATCGATATCACACGTATCGCGTGTTTCTGAGCGAATCGCTCATGGAGCCTAAAATATTGTAATATGTAAGTTAATACCTTAAAATACGGTCTGTATTGCCGAATAAATGCCAACTAACACATAAATCTCTTAATACTGCGTAAAATTGTTCTTTGTTTTTATGTCCTGGTGGTATTGCACTAATGCAGTGATTATAGTTCTTTTCACTTTAATGTTTTTCTAATATCTTTATTCAACTAATGAGTAAACAAAATACAATTGCCTTTGCTTCTTCGAAGTTCCTTACGACGGTTTTGTAATAATAAATATAATTTTCACAATTGCGTAAGTACAGCGTAGTAATAGTTCACCTATACCTACGATGTGAAAAGGACTCGATCAGTTCTAGCAACTCGAAATTATCAAAATCTTAGCAGGTCACAGCGAAATTCTTCAAAAATTACGAAAATTTTATGCAGTATTAAGAAATAATTTTTTTGTTTTAAAAGATGCAACATGTTTTATAATTTGATAAATGTTGAATTGAAAACCGATCAATTTATAGTTCAATAAATTGTTCGACTTAGAGTGTAAAGCTAGCTCAAGACCAGAGATTTTTCAGAAACCAAGACTTACAATGCAAATCAATTCTTGTCAATTGCCAATTTAATTATCATTTTTTCTGCTTTTATTTACATATTTGCCAAGGCAATTTATTGACTATGTCGTTTTAAATACTTCAGTCCGGAGTATATAAAAGACATTAAAAAGCATTAAAAAGGTGGTGGTTCTACTAAGTGGTGGCTATAACAGATATTTTGCAATAATTTATGTTTCGAAATTTCCAGAAATGCAACTTTGTATTTATGTTTTTCCTTCATTGCAACCAACTTGAAAGATCGTCAGTTAACATTACTAGCACAATTATTACGCCCGGCTATACTATTAGCAAAGAAACAATCCTTCGATTGCCACAGACACTGATATCAACGGCGACAATGCATGTTGATTAGTCAGCTTCGTTCGTATTAAGTTTATTACCCATATTCATAACTTACTTATCTAACGATATAACATAAAATGTAACGAGTATTAAACATAGTTGACTTGTTTCAGGCCCATGTTGTCGCTGCCTTTGAGCAAAGTTTGTCATCGATGACGCAAAGACTTCAACACTTGACCGCTACTGCAGAAAAAAAGGTACGTAACTTCTACTTTCAAATTCAATTTACTTCAACAACAACACAACAAACGCCCTAATATCGTTTATTTCTCATTAGGATAATGAATTAGCTGAATTACGAGCTGCTATGGACTCCCTACGGGCTCAGTCCATACAAGCAGGATTTGGTTCTGGATTAGCTCGGCAGCCTTCATCGGATAGTGTTTCGAGTTTATCATCTGCCTGTAGTTTAGATAAACAGGAAAAAAAGAAAAAGAAAGGATGGGTAAGCAGCTTATATGTTAAATACGTTACTAAATGCGCATTTTACGAGGGCTATGCAACAGTACTATTTATTGCCTTTTACATAATAGATGTTGAAAGTTTCCATAACAATATATTTGGTTTTTGTAAAAAGTTGTGTTAAGTTAAAATGGAAGCTGTCTACAAATTAAAAAAAAATGAAGAAAAGCAAGTGTAGCTGATGAAACGGTTTCAATCATTTCAATGCCGAGTCTGAACGGCACCACTTCGCGCCTTTAGAGTCCAATTCTCGCGGATAAGATGGCTACCATTTTCTGGGATGCTGAAGGAATTTTATTAATTGATTACCTGACACGTAACCAAATAATCCCGGGTCAATATTACGCCACGTTAATTAATCAAATTCGAAAAGAAAGAAGAGGAAAGTTACCGCTTGGTATTTGAGACAATGCTTTAGTGCATAAAAGCCTCGCTTTCTTAAACGCAATTTCCTCACCCGACCTAGCTCCTGGTGGTGGTGGAAGTTTTCAGGAAATGAAATTTAACAGTCATGATGACATTATGGCAGCACTCCAAATATTTATCTGTAAACAAAACTATGAGTTTTTTAAAGAAGGTGTAAATATATCAGAACATAGCTGGAATAAGAGCCTCCAAGCGCACGGTAATTGTGTAGAAAAATAATATTGTTTAACATGTTAGAGACAATAAATACTGTAGAGTCGTCGTAAATCTAACAAAACGATTAACTGCTTCAATGTCACCCTAGTTAATGTGATATTTCTCAATTTTTTAGGCTCTGTATGAGTTTTAACAGTTGTTAAAAAAAATGATAAATAAATTAGATCAAATGAATACAGCTTGGACATGCTAAGTTTTTAAGGAACTCTGTTAAAGAAAATCTGCGTAATTTTTAAGTTGAAGGTTGAGTTGGAAGTTTTCCATCACCGAGCTGAGAGCTAAGATTTAGGTAAATGTGTAATAGCAACATTTATGCTTTAAACATAAATACAAATTGGTTTTAGTAAACTTCAGATTTTAAAGAACATATTTTTCCTTTTCACTACAAGTGATCTTTTTAAACTTATCTTTGCAAGTCATAATTATATTTGTGATTAAAATCAAAAATGGAAATGTTGCCAGCGCTTATAAACATGCCTTGCATTGGAGTATGCAATAGCATAAACGTCCTCCGCTATTACAAAATTCTTTTTAAATTAAACGTTATTTTTAGACTTCCTTCTAATACAATCGTCAAAATATATGCGTAAAGGAAGGAAATATGAATTTCTAGTTTACGCTGAAAGAAATAATTTGCCGCGGCTGAAAGAAACACTAACAAATAAAATTAAATTACGACCACTATGTTGCTCATACTATAACACATGCTCAATTTCTAGTAATAATTTTGTATTAAGTATTTACTTCTATTATATACAGGGTGCCCCAACCTTCTGGAATTATAAAATTGCCAAATTTTCCGATGAGATAATCTATATTATAAACTTTCTTTCAAAAATATTGCCGTATGTAGAGGGCGATCGATAAGTAGTGAACTATGTACTTGCTTCGTTATGTTAAATAGAACTGCCTGTATATTGTTACATATTTGATTTCTCCATCTAAGGATAAATCAATGTAATATAGATTTCATGTTCATTTCTAACAGATTCGGAGATATTTATAATTCCATTAAATTTAACGTAAATTTTTACAGGATTAAATCACATACTAGGCTTTATAGAGATATTCCTTCGAAATATACAGGATGTTCAATATTGAATACCAAGCTTTACCAAATTCAAGCACCAGAAACGCTTTGAAAAATCTTCATTCACGCAGTCACAATTTTTAGAGCTCTCAGACTGGACTGTGTACGTATAAAAATACACATAGAGAGCATGTGTGTGGAATGAAAAAAATGCAAAAAGATTTCCAAAAAGTCAAAAAATAATATTTTATTAATATTTTATCAACGCCCTTAATACATACTTACCACTTAGATTAATATTATCTATTTCAGCTTCGTAGCTCGTTCACGAAAGCATTTTCCCGTAATACCAAAGCTGTTAAATCTCAATCTCAAAACGAGGCGGACAGCGAACAACAACAGAGCCCTCCACCTCCAGCACCAATGGATACTGGAGCCGAAGTTACCGAACTGCAAAAACAGCTCAGGGAGAAAGATCTCGTCCTAACCGATATAAGGCTGGAAGCGTTGAGTTCTGCTCATCAGTTAGAAAGTTTGAAAGACACCGTGATGAAAATGAGAGTAATTAACAAAACTTATGTTTACGTAATTATTTTTCTTTATGCCTCGTTCTTTTCTAGAGCGAGATGTTGAGTCTGAAACAAAATAACGAACGACTACAGCGTATGGTTAACGGAACAAATAATCTACCTCCGGATTTGCAAGAGAGCAGAAGTCTTGATCACCTAACCGACATGATCTCTACGGAAGAACCGCCATTGGAAATTGAACCTGATGGAAAAAGGATAACAATCTCAGTTTATTTAGGCCAACCTCAAGGGTTTAAAAAGTAAGCGCATTAATCTGCCAAAGTTAACGAAAAATATTACTCCTTTACTTTTCTCTTAAACCGGATTTATAAATGATAAGTCAACAAGTAAAACTATTAATTTTCAGATATTACATGGAACACTACGCAAATGATGGCGATGGAAATAACGCAACAGGCGAAATTGCTATTGCTCGAACTAGTGTGGGAGCAGCAACTAGTTGGACCCAAATAGATAGCACCGTACGATGGGCTTTCAAGCAACACATAGCAAAATTAGATCCTGGTGGCGGTTTAGGCCTTGGAATTGACGCGATTAGCGGTTACAAACTTGGTGATGCCGATAGGATCTTTGATGGCCCTCCTGAAAGCCCTCCAGACTTACTACCTGTTGGTTACGTAGTGGGAAGAGTGACAACATTGCATATTGTACTCCAACCTGTAGCGGCATTTGCATTTGAGGCGCTGATACCCAAAGGCGTCGCTCAGCGATTGGTGTCGTTACTATCGGAACATAGAAGGGTAGTATTATGTGGCGCGCCGGGTACTGGAAAGACACATTTGGCGACTAGGTTAGCAGAATTCCACGCGCAATCCTTAGGACGAGATCCGGCTGAAGCTGTAGCTACATTTAAGTATGTTTCACGTACTTCTAACTAACGATGTATCCTTTCATATGCACCTCTATTTTAGAATTTATTCAAGCATTTTGTTTTCAGTGTTGATAACAAATCAGGCAAAGAATTACGACAGTATTTAGCTCATCTAAGTGAACAAGCCGCCGCTGGCGACAACGTCGACTTACCATGTGTAGTGGTTCTGGACAATTTACATAAAGCAGGACCTTTGGCAGATGCGCTTGGATCGCTTCCTAGGAACCTTCCTTGTCTGTTAGGTGAGAATCTTGTCATAAATATTACTCTACACCTATTTTTATATTATATTACAAGTTCTTCGAGAGTGTTTCTCTGACCCGCAAGCCAAATTTTTCTGAATTTAAGTTCTTTATTGCAAAATCCGAACAAGTTTGTAAATCAACAAAATGAGTTGTTAGATTAATTTTCTCACATACATATCACTTTTATATAGGTACAATGGCTCAGTCAACGTGTTCTGCAACAAGCCTTCAACTGCAACACGGGTTTAGATGGGTACTAGTCGCTCCTCACATGGAACCGGCTAGAGGATTATTGGGCCGAGTTCTACGCAGGAGATTGGAAAGCTTAGAACTGGAACAAGGACCACAACCCGAGTTGGCTGCAATTTTGGGATGGTTACCTAAAGTGTGGCAACATTTGAATACCGTTCTAGAGACACATAGCTCTGGTGACGTGGCTATCGGGCCTAGATTATTTCTCAGTAAGTTCTGATACCATAAGTTCATTGTAAGTATATTACTTGAGCAAAATGTAAGCCCCAATTACTTCGGATTTTTTACTTCTTATTGAAATTTCAAACTTTCGGTGCAGTAAACCCACTTTTGTTCGATGAATAATGCATGAAAAGACGATAATCAATGCTTAAACCGTAATTTGTCACGGTATAAGTAGTAACTTCGGGTCATATTGACTTTTAATTTCAGGTTGTCCATTAGAACTAGATGCCGCAAGAGCATGGTTCGCAGATGTGTGGAATTATTCTCTAGCACCTTATATCCGAGATGCCATTCGAGAAGGCCTTCAACTGTACGGCAGACGGGCTCCGTACGTAGATCCTTGCCAGTATATTCTTGAAACGTACCCATGGCCGGGCGCCCCACCTCAAGGACTTACGAGCATTCCCGCGAAAGACGTGGGAATTACGAAAACGGGTCCTACCCCGCAAGCAGAAAACGACGGAGATCCTCTACTAAACATGCTAATGAGGCTGCAAGAAGCCGCTAATTATTCAAGTCCGCATTCGAACGATTCCGATTGTAATAGTCTCGATTCTAATATAACGCACAGCAGTAATCTTGGAACTGAGAGCGTTTCGTAACGCTAGCATATTTTCCGGTATATATTCTAGAAATATATATATCTAGTAAAAAAAATTATCGACAAATGGTAATATGATAATATGTGTGTAATGAGGGAATAAAATCTGTCCTTTTATACTAACTTTTAGAATGTTAAACATTTACTATTTGTATTGGATTTAAACCTGCCTAACGAATTTCTTGTGTTTACTTGAATTGATATTTGTTCAGAAACATTTTGCGAAAATGTTCTTTATACCTAATTGCTCTTCACTTAACACACTAATCAATATCTAATGGTAGGTGTTAAACGCATTCATTGTTTTTCTTTCTAATTTTTTTCCGCAAAGAATAAACGCTCACCAATTTCAAAAGGCCTAATAATAACGACGTGATCATTGCACATGGGAAAAGTAAGCTTTAAATGTTTACTGTAGAGTTAGTATAGGTCTCAGGTTTTGTATTCCCAAAAGGAAAAATGAATAATATCGATAACAATCAAATTGTGAATTTGTAAAACTGAAGATATAAGATGGAAATATGAGATATATATAATATTCTGCGTAGTGTAAACAAGTTTATCGATATTTCGTTTGTCAGTCTTTGTGATTATGCTTTGTAAACAAAAATGTAAAAAAAAACGCTTCATTAACGATAAATATTCGGTTAGTGTACTGTGAAATATAAAATGATCGCATTTAGAAACAAAATTACTTAATATACACATCACTTATTACTGTGCTATGTAAAAAAAATTATATTGTTTGTTAACTATGACTACAAGTAATACGAGAACGCTTTTTATTTGTTTGTCCAATATAAAGATTCACTACGTATTGCAGTAGATAACTATCCATCATTGTAAATTGGAAAGATGTATATGGAAGTCTAAGGTACGTATACCTGGATGGGAACGTATTACGGTCATTTTCAATACACTTCCATACTTAGTCTGTGTTTTATAATGAGTATTTCTGGTCAAATAGCCGATTATATATGTAAATAAACATTATTTATATACCATTATATACAAAAGATAAAAGTTTTCTATACTTATGTTTTATTAATATGTATTTAAACTGTTTTTGCATAACTTTTATACCAAAATGTACTATATACTGCCATAAATTATTCTAATTTTAATTTGCGTTTTATTTTAAACCTCTACCTCTATCTTTACTTAGGACTATTAGTAGTCAGTATTTATTCAACGACTAATGACTAGTCAACGAAAAAAGTGCATTAACAACTGCTTTTACCTAACACACTCCCAAACTATACCCCCTTTGAAAGATTCGTTAAGTCCTTCCAAAAACATTTTTTTTTGGTAGGACCTTTGGTTGTTAAAGATAACTTGGTCGTAAAAAAAAAAAACTTGGTCGTAATATACCTACATAAAAAAAATTGAAAAATGCAAACAATTGTACTTATACTATGTATTTAAAAATTATATATTAAAATTTAAAAAATCTTCAGTTAGCTACTTCAAGCATTTTCTTTATACTAACAATCTTCTCCCTTGGTTTATCCAGCTTTTTACCTTCCTCTTGTTCATAAGCATCAATTTTTAACCAATCCTTCCAATATACTATTTGAACTCCTTTCTTTTCTAACGATTTCTGCACGCTAGAAAACCCAGGCTTGCCTGAAGATGGTATTTTGTTTAAGTCTGATATTATACAATCAGCTACTCCAAATGCATTTGACATTGTAGTTAAAATTACGCCAGTTGGACCAGTACCAAGCCAACCGATTGTGTACGTACCATCAACTACTTTACCGCCAGTATTTTGAACTATACCCTGGTTAAAATCAAAGGGAATGTTAGAGTCGACTTGCGTTGACTGGTAGCCGATACTCGTAATTGCCAAATTACAATCTAAATATTCTGTTTCGTCCGTGGATAGCGCCTTCTGTGTTAATAGATTAGATCCTTCCAATTTATTAACGCCCAGTTTTGCCTTTTCAACGCTTCCCGACACTCCTAGAAACTCCAGTGGCGAGCGGAAAAATACCGGTTTAAATTTCTTAAGCGCTGGGGATTGTTGATCGTTTAATGATTTCAACATTAACTCCGTTAGACGTTTCCTTGGTCGGGCTAGTTGCGGTAAAATTTCTTTGATCCCAACAAAGTCTGAGTGATTCCATATAGTACAGCAATTCGATAATTTTAACATTTCTCGGAGTTCTTTAATCGTGAAAGCTGCTTGTAAAGGGCCTCGTCTGCCGATCAAATAAATCTCTTTGACTTTTGAAGTTGATAGTAATTCTAAGGCGTGCTGTGTAATATCCGTATTCTGTAAACGTAAATTTTTCTATAAAACATCTGTTTCTGTAAACTAATAAATTCAAAGACAATATAACAAAATACGATACACTCTGTACGTAACCACGCGATTGCCATCAATCTATATTACCAACAACCTGTGACTCGGAACTTAACAACAGTATCCAGTTGTAACGATACGTTGACGATGAGGGACATCATTTGCAGGATATTTTGTTTAGACATGTTTTGAATTGAATTGATTAATATAAGTATTGAAAAAAAACCAAACCTTTAGTTGATCAACCGGTGTTAAAAGGATCCTGGCAACATCAATAGCGACATTACCTTGCCCGAATATAGCTGCTATTGATTTACTTAAGTCTATTTGTAAGTTAGTACTCTCAGGTACGCCATTATACCAGCCAACTATATCTCGAGCAGGTATAACGTTTTTCAAGTTTTCTCCATTGATATTGAGTTGTCGATTTTTGTCTGCCCCATATGCCTTGAAATATTCATAATATTAGGTACCTTATTTTGAGGTACGAATCATATTTCTGCAATTGAACTTACTAGAAGAACAGCATGATAAGCTTCCTGTAATTCGTTCAAATTCACATCTCTACCTAAAGCAACGTTTCCGATGAACTGAACATTTTTATTTCCTGCAGTTTTATTAAATGTATGTATAACATTTTTTACTTCTGGGTGATCCGGAGCTACACCGTACCTGCAATTATTTGAATATACTACATAAATTTAAAACAGTAGTAGGGTAATGCCGTATACCTTACTAATCCGAAAGGAACAGGTAGCTTTTCGTATATGTCAATTTTTGCCAATGGCATACGTTTGACAAGATGCTGAGCAGCATAGAAACTAGCTGGACCTGCTCCCACGATACATATTTTCACTTCAGCATTCGCCTGTGTTGAATAAAAACATTTTGCTATCCTTAAACATGTTTTGCTCATAATTTCAGTAAAATATTATTTTTAGGATGCAGGTTATGTAGTTGTAAAACTGTGTTTACATACATTACTAACCTTTACGACATCCTTTCAGTTCATTTTTACTTCTTTACGCGCGTGCCATATCATTAAGAATAAATAACTTAGCGTACAGCACCGGTATTCGTTAACTTACCTACTATACGCGATTTCAAATGATCCAGCGATATTTACGGGGACTTACCAAAAACTACTTTTCCATGCAAGCGGTTGCGGCTTTTATATATCCGGTTAATAACCTAATAGAGAAGCCCTTTAGAACAGGGTCGCCAACCTGTTTCTGCAATTAATAGCCAATTTCAGGAATCAAAATAGCTGAATTTTGCCAACAAATAGCCCAAATGTAGCCAAATTCATGTTTAAAGTGCATGAGCTGGATTTTCAATATAAAATGTTGTGTAATTATCAACATCTGTATGGCGATAAAATAGACAAGAAGTGATATGATACTTTTGAATAGCATTTCCTTTTCTCGTTCCTTGTTAATTTTTTTTTTGTGTATTTAACACATTTTTGGAAACCTGATTTCTAATATTCCACTTTCACCACAGTATAGGAAAAATTCAGTGTTTACCGCATACCATTTTGAAAACAACAGTCTTCTTTTGGTTTAGAATCAGCGTCGCGGTAGCAACAGCAAAGCTCTTTCCATTTTTTTGTGTGGTGATGGCCTAACGGGGTGTATAAGCTTTTCTAAAGCTTGTCATAACTTCAGGAGCTTTTTTTGATTTGATACCAGCAGTGATGAAATAAGTTAAGAGGCAGTTCTTCTGCAAAATCAAATACCGTCCTTCTCAAAATTTCGAAATATCTTTAAGTAGTTAAATTTTCAACGTGAATTTTAAATGAAACTCGCTCCCTCAATTGAGGCAAAATACATTGAAATTCTCTAGCGATCTCAGAAATACCAATTTCGCCTATTTATAATATCTTCCCTATGAAATTTTGCCTCGTCCGCCTAAATAATCCATTTACGGAACAGTGGCTTTTCCTGAATTCTGATCAACGTGTGTTCACAAAATTGGATACATCTAACATTATCCTCAAGATTAAGTGCTTTTTATGTTTTATTTTTAATACCATTGCATTGCGTAATAAGTTAAACCCTGCTTGGCAGATCTTATAGAGCTACAAGGGTTTGTTTTTATTCAAGCATCTTTTGCACGTGTTAACGTTCAAGTAGAGCAATTGGCAAGGCAAAGAATGTTGGAAACACCAACGTTTATTTCGTGGTTGGTAGTTCCAATAATCGGCGTAATGCCCATGTCTAGCATGAAACTTGGATGTAAAAATAAGACTAGACCTAGCTTGGAAAATAGTTTCTAACACAACAAACTTGGTAAACATTTTCTGATTTACATCATCCAAGTCGACGTAGTTTAGAAAAATAGTCTCACATTTCTAAATGAAGAAAAATATAAATAAAGCATTTCCAAAAGCCGAAAACGAAATTGCAAGAATGATTCGTAAAAAAGGTTTAACTTATACAACAAAATTTATTTACAAAAAATAAAATATGCGTTACTATTTTACATTTCTCTTCCTTTCTCCTTAAAACATAAAAAAGAACATTTCTATTACAAAATGAATATTAAAAATATTTAAATAATCGTTTCGAAGTGCTAACTTTCCGTCTTAAAGCGATATAAGCGGTAATCCTATATAGGGCCAAGAAGCCCAACAAGAAGACTATCGTCCAATACAAATCAACACCTCGCATCCCCATCAACTCCAATAGCTCTTCGGGGTCCTTTATGAAACAGAAGAATTCGTTCTTGCAGTCCATTGGAGGGCGTCCTTGCAGTACGGCTGTACTGACCCCGGCCAAGCCGTGCCTTGGAAAGGTTGTTAGCAGGAGGACTTTAACCGGGGTGGATACGGAGTCTCCATAACCCATATCGTGGATGCACATTAGTATTAAGTACATTCCTATAGTGGATCCTACGCAAGCTCCAGCCTAGAAGCGTTTTATCTTTGTTCGTTTGAGTTTCATTTCGATTGGTTGACTTACGGTTGGTTTAAATATGCTTCCGATGGTGATGCCGAAGCCGTACGAAGTTAGTGATGTTAGGATGCAGATTACATTGAAGTAGAAGAATCGCCTCGCGTCCAGTGGTTGATTGGTTACTATGTAAATAATAACGTTGAATATTACGCTAAAGAGAACCTAGAAACAAACAAAAAGAGGATTCAGGTTGAATTTGCATAAAAATATGTAATAATATATAAGATATTCCATTTGCATGTTTACAACTTTGGCATTGAGTTACCCAGCATAAATAAATATATAATATACCAATTCTTACATACTATTATAGGTATATTAGACAGAGTCAACGCTGTGTAGTACGCTTTTAAACTGTACCATCTATTGAAATACTCCCTCTTGATCAACTCAATCTCGAATGGAACTGAAACAAGTAAAAAACTCAAATTTTCCCGATCCATTTCCGTAATGATGTGTTTTTGTAATACTTACACAGCAGGATCGGACTCATAATGTACGTGTAGCAATAAAACACCATGATAGCGATGAAAAATTTGAAATTCGCCAAGATCTGCGATGCGTCGTTGCCAATCTGATAGAAGCACAATCCCAAAGACAAACCGGAGATGATATGATGGGCCAATTGGATCGTCAGCATCAGCTTATTGCGACTCATCTGGACGAACATCCTTCTCAACAATATGAAGACCTGCATCAAGTACGAGTTCGGAAAATTCTGATCGGCATCCGAGCAGTTCGCGGCGAATATGTCGGCGCAGGTAGTTTGCTTGCCCTGGAAGAGCATCATCCTGTCCTCTTTGGAATTCCTTTTCGTAACACGACCATTGTTGGTGGCTTGCGTCAAGATCGAGACGCGACTAGGATCGGCGCTGACTAGTTCTATAACTACGATTTTCGATTAGCAATGTTAGTTTGTTGTCGCCAAAAAGGTAGTCTTACTAACTGTAATCGGCTGGACTTGAATAGGTCGCGCAGGGCAAATTTACGTCTCCTAGGAAGGGCACCATTTCCGATACGCTACCGCTGTATATACAGTAACCTTGTGACATGAAATAGACCTAGAGAAAACGTTAAAAAATTGAAAATTTTATGAGATACACATTATTTTTAACGATTATCTTGAAAAGGAAACAAAATTTTATCGTATTTCGTCGCAGCGTTCTATGTACACTGCCGTTCAGTGAAGTTCGGTCATACAATAAAAATCTATTATATCACACTGTATACAATTATTAATACATAAAATTAGAAAAATATTAAGCATACACTCTTTACTAAGGAATTAAAGCCATAAATTATTATGTAAAGTAGAAATATTGCGACAACCACAATAAAGTCCCTTTTATTATCATTCCAAGAATTTCTCGGAAGTACCGATCTTTTGAAACGGGTCGTTTGGCGATTATTAACGAACAATACATTTAGGAAATATACCGCAGTATCACTCTTGTTTATTTATCACAGGCGTAAAGATATAAATTTGCTTCGTTTTACTGTTAAACGTGTGTTGGTGTGCATCTGTCGTTTTTGCGAGAAAGTTTTAAGAAAATTTACTTCAAAATGGCACGTGGCAAGCCTACCAGTGTAGAAAAGCGTTCACGCATTATTACGCTCTTTGAAGAAGGATATTCAGGGCGACAAATTGCTGAAAAAATAAATATGAGAAGTTCAACAGTAAATGACATTATAAAGCGATATCGGACAACTGGAACTATAGAAAATCGTGTTCGTCCTGGAGCATCTAGGAAAACAACAAAAGCTGAAGATTTGAGAATTGTATTATTAAGCAAACGCAATAGAAAATTAACAGCGCCACAAATAGCAGCCGAAGTCAATCGCGGCCGTGAAGAACAAGTGTCGGCGAGTACGGTAAAACGTCGACTTCAACAAGCGGACCTTCATGGACGCATTGCCATTCGAAAACCCTTATTACGTCGGGGCAACAGAGCAAGACGGCTACAGTGGGCCCGTTCTCATCTAGATTGGTCGTTAGATGATTGGAAACACGTGCTTTGGAGTGACGAGTCACAGTTTGAGGTTTTTGGGCAAAATCGGCGAGTTTATGTCCGAAGATCTAAAACCGAAAAGTGATCCCGAACTGCATTGTGCCTACAGTGACGCAAGGGCGTAGTTCTGTGTTAGTGTGGGGATGTTTCTCCTTTGCTGGGACCGGAGATTTATGCAGAGTGCAGGGTGTAACGAGAAAGGAAAATTATTTTGCAATACTCAAGAATCATGCAGTGCCATCAGGATTGCGTATAATAGGCCGTAACTTTATATTCATGCATGACAACGACCCAAAACACACTGCGTTAGTGTGTAAGAACTATCTAAAGGAGCAAAAAGAACAGCACACGCTGAAAGTAATGACATGGCCCCCACAAAGCCCAGATTTGAACCCTACAGAGTTGTTGTGGGATAAACTGGACAGGAGGATCCGAAAAATATGCCCAACTTCACAAGAACATTTACGGAATATTCTGCAACATGAATGGATTAATATTCCGCAATCCGTTTTAACAAAACTTATCGAAAGAGTGCCTTGAATAGTTCGAGCGGTGATTAACAGCAAAGGAGGTTTTTTCGACGAAAAAAAAATATAATGTTCAGTATGTTATATTATGCCAGAATAACTTTGTATTTATTTATTTTTGTCTTTTTTACCTGTACACACAATAAAATTGTATTTTGTTTTTAGTTTCGTTTGTTTCTGTAACCTTTTCATGTTTTTTAATAACCGACCGAACTTCTCTGAACGGCAGTATACTTAAATGAAAAACTCACAATATACAGGTGACATTTTTTCGATGCTCCGATCAAATTGCAGAGCCTCTTGTCTTTAGAAAAAATGCACGATTAACTATTAACCCGATAGAATTGTTATTTTTTGTTTTCTCGTTAGATGCTTATTGTTTATAGTTCTTTTATTATTATCTTAAAAAAAAGAGAGAACAAATTGTAGGAAATCATGAGGCTATGGGAACAATTAATAAATGCAAACGACAATTATTATTGAAGTTCATTACACATTAACAAATATATTCTTTAGACCATTAAATCCGTGTTTATTGTATACAGTATATATACGAAAGTATGTGTTCCTCGATATAATAAATAGACATTTATTAAAGTGATAAACTCGTTCGTTGTTAAATTGTTACATTCATGTATTTTTTACTGTATTTACGTGTAGAAATTTTTGCTAATATCAATGAACGTTGAGTTAGAAATGCAACAAATTTAGTTTTAAGAGGTGCTATTTGTGCATTAATAATACTGAAGGCCATTTTGAACGTATTTATACAATTTTAATTATGAAAAATCGATAAAAATTTGTTGTAAAGTACCTCGTCAAAAAGGCTGAACAGCGAATCGGATGGTTGATGTATCGTACAAATGATGGTCCTGCCTTGGTTTGCTAAAGTCTTCAGCAGTTGTATGCATTGTTTGGCTACAACATTGTCCAATCCTCTGAAAAACTTTTACTATAGCTAATTAAGAACATATAGAAAACAACAAATTTAATAAAGTTTTAAGCGTTCCTTTTTTTGTTCATGCTCTTGGTGTCCGAGTTGGAACGGCGTCGTTATCTGCTGACTTTTTCCGATTCCAACCCGGAAACAAAGAGCTCTTTTTTCTTATTTACATCTGACTAGGTTCAAAGTTGTAAATATTGTACAATAAATCGACCCGGGAAATTCATTTTCATCCATTCAAGTACTAAATTTTTTGTAGATTCAGATTCCGCTTCCTTTCAATCGAACAAAGATGACTTAATCCAACGATTTATCTTAGGAATAGATTTAAGGTATCGTAATTCATGTATTACTACATACTATTACACGTACAAAGCATATTTACAGTTTCAGTTATACTCCGCCGTAGAATTTAGAAAGCAGATATGAAATTCGTAGACGAAAAACGAAACTACAACGAAAAGTATTTGGCGCTCGATAGATACATAAAGACGGTGTTAATTGGGAATTTCTAGATTCTTGACGCAGAACGCGCAAGCGGTACTTGCATACGCACTATGCATCGATTCTTTGACTCACAAATCAGGACAAAATTAAAATACAAAAGATAGCAAAAAGTTTCAAGTCATCGGTGAATAAATAAATACTACGTAAGGCGACACGGGTAATATTCCCATTAAAATTTAACATTCCTGCAGTATATATAGGAATTTTTCATACGTGACATTGCATTTTTTTTTTTATTATTCAAAGAAAACGATTTTAATTTATTTTCGAATTTCGTGATTCTTTCCGAACCTAATCTGAAAAATATTGAAATAGTCTAATTGCACGTAATGTTATCAACGGATTCGATCCATTTAGTTCAAATTTACCAGGATTTTAATTTGTAAAAAAAATCACTAACAAGGGGACACCTGTAACTCAAAAATTTAGATTTTGATGAAAGAGTATCGTGGTGGTATAAGAATAATGCAATTTTTTTTAGCCAATCACCCGATTTCAGAGTGCAATGCCCCCATTAATTTTCATAATTTTTAGATTTTTGTAAATATCTCGAAAACTAACAGATATTTTTTTTTATTAAAAGATAATTTGAAGTTTATATATTACATACTCAAGGATAACGCAAATTATTTTCGGAAAAAATAAACAACGGGGCTCCGGGCTGCTCTACACCCCTCGAATTAATATTTTTTAATTTTTAATATTGAAATTAACAAGAAATTGGACGCGAAACGTTTAAAACAGGACATTCGTGAATGTGGCACTTCAAGAAGAATTACAATCATTCTATCAATAGTTACACATTAGTATCGAATGCTTTGCGGGCGTTTCACTTTCTTTTTAAATCAATTCCACTGTTTTCCGAAAATATATAATTGTTACAGGTAATAGTAATCGCTGCCATTGTACTTACTGACTTATTTTTAAAATTAATGAATATATGTGGAAGGTGTGGGGTACCCCGAACCCCCGGTATGTATTTTTTCCGAAAATAATAAAAAAAAAATCAAGTCATCCTTGACTATGTAATATGTTTATTATGTAAATTCAATACGCACAAAATATCAAGATTTAATTGAACACTTGTAGAATTCCAATTCTGGCATTCTGATAATTTATATTATGAGCGTTCTATTTAAAAAAAAGATGCTGTGGGGGATAGTCAACGTCTCCAAATTATTTCCGATAATGTATATTTTAAATACATTTCTTGTAAAATCACACAAAACCCACACAACACATATTATTTGGAATCCAGCAGCCTAAATTCTCAATCAACGTCAGAAGCAATCGTCATTAGGCCAATTATTAAAAGTATTAAGTCGTTGGATTGGTATCCCCAACGAATAAACAAGTAAAGATAAATATGGTGAACATGTAAAATGGTGAAAATTTACGATGGCGCTGTATCCCAGAAACGGGGAATTCGGCCACTTAAAAACAAACTACTTCACAAAACTGTTGCCGGTGTACCCTTGTAAGTGATGTCATATTTACGTGGTTGGTTCATCCAAAAACATCACCGGAGGATTGTTTATCAGCTCCAAAGCGATAGCTAAACGCTTCGTTTGTCCCCCGGATAGACTTTCGGACCTCGTATTTAAGCAGCCCTCCAATCCGATGGTTTGCACCACCGTTTTCACCTGGAAAATACGAATTGCAATGATTCGAAGACGCACCCAAGCTCGCCACGAACAATTTTAATTTTTTCTTTGGCTGTAAAACGGGTGCCCAGCTTCAAATCGGCGGCCAAATTCATCAATTCCGCAACGGATAATTGCTTCTGCAACATGTCCTCCTGTACAATATAGCAGGATATCTTCTTGAACTGGTGCATTTTCCGTGGTTCATTGTTAACGCTGATTTGACCGCTTATCTCGCTATTGTTACTAAAAACATATGCAGGGTTTTTATGAAACAGAAGAAAAGGGAACACGAGGATGTAATGAATAATGATACTCGCTTAAGGTATGCGTATTACCTCAGTAGTGCTGATCCTACGTGGTAGAAAAAAATATTTTATTTAGTGTTTTTAACCGGTCTACGATAAGCTAAAATTTTAAATGGATAGAGCCCAAATGTTATTTAATTAATCTATATGGAAATTCGAAAGTGGTATGTGACGTGACGTATAATGACTTTTTAATGTTAGAAAGTTCGGAACAAGTAATGTTTTGCGCTCACATGTAACCAGCTAGGAC
This sequence comes from Marronus borbonicus, assembly GCA_902655005.2. Lineage (NCBI taxonomy): Eukaryota > Metazoa > Arthropoda > Insecta > Coleoptera > Scarabaeidae > Marronus > Marronus borbonicus. The sequence continues at coordinate 992,640 of LR737396.1, forward strand.
GTTTAGGAGAGTGGTCTTTCCAGCGCCGCTTGGTCCCAAAATTCCGATCAACTTACCCGAGCGAAAATGGCCGTTGATATCTTTTAATATCTGTTTAGGGTCTGAAATTAAAAGAAAAAAATAGGTATTTTTCATAATTCGAAGATGAATAGCTAAAGGGTGCGTGTATGGCTAATGTTTATCTTACAACGGAACATTGATTTAAATGAAACTTTGTAGGTTTATATAAGGGACAGCTTCTAAGTTTTTTTTACAAAAACAACGAAAGAAAAAATAAATTAGTACCGATCATTATATTTTTCAAATTATTCACATGCCTTTGAACCAATTTTCGAATTATTCTTTCCGCTTTGAAAGTGGTTTCCCCAAAACATGGTTTTGGAACCTTCAACAGCTTCTTGGTGTTAAAAATTGCCGTCCACATCTTTTGTTTGATATTCGGGAACAAAAAGAAGTCGTTGGGCGATAAATGGGGTGAATATGGGCAATTAGACAACATTTTAATAATAACAATAATAATAATAATAATAAAGGTTTGTTTGTAATTAAAATATTACAAACTTCGTCATTGGAATAAAAAATATAAATAGATACAAAAAATAAAAGGTATAAAAATCAAGAGGCAGAGCCAACACGTTGTACGTGTAAACTACGAGACAAAAAAAAACAGCTTTCCATCATCCTCAGATGAGAGTGGAATGTAGCGAAATATGCGGTCCTGGTAGCTCTGTGATTTACTGCTGCTTTTAATCTCCTCAATGCAAGACTGAAATGAGTTTGGATGATAGCCTGTCAACATGGGCCACCCATTTAAATTTTAGAAAATCAACGTTGGAGTCCACGTTGATGTTCCTACTGGTGAGCAGCGCCTACGCCACAGGATCTGTAGAGTAGGCGCCCGAATAATTGAGGACGTGTGATCAGCATATAAGCATATTTGGGTGTCTCAGACACCAGTAGGCGGGTCGCTAATAAGGATATTAAATAGCAGGTGGCCGACTATCCGTACTTGATTTCTGTTGTACCTGGTCTTTCTTCTGCAGAGGTCCCAATATCCCAGCTTATCAGCGAGTATGTTGGGACTAACAGAACCAAATGCCTTAGACAAATCCAACGTACTGATGTGAGAGAATTCACCGTCGTCGAATGTAGAGGTAAGGCAGTTGACCACTACCACTACATGTTGAAGCTGGGCGTCTTTTTGTTTGTTTGGGTAGGTATATAAATATCTCCGGTATGTTTGGATTTTAGATCTGAATGTTTCTCTCTACTTCTTGTTTGTAATGAGAGAAAAGAAGAAAGGCCGCATTTTAAATTTCAGGTTACCCAAGAGGTCTTTTGTTGATGCCAGAGTGTGAACACTGTTAGTTCTGCAACGGTACAGAAATAATCATTGAGTTTTGGGCCGACAGACTGGAGTACTCCAATAACGTAGGCTTCTACGGCCAGAATCAGTTAAAACTAATCGTGTCCGAGTTCGGACCGTGTCGTAGTTAAATGAAAACTCGATGTTTCGCCCACAATCATGTAGGGCTTCTTCAGGAGAGGGAAAAGCCACAGTGAGCACGGTAACTAACAACTGCTTTTGAACTGATAGAAATAAAAAGCACTAAATCTGATTTATTTCCTTTCTATATATTTGGTGCTTGTATATTTAAATTCTGATACTTCTTCTGATAATCTTTACTGTATCCTTCTTTTGAAAACCTGCTAGGTTTGAGGCTCTTACTTTGTTCTCAACGTAAAACCAGCCATAGTAAGAATAGATAACTTTGTAACTTAAAATTTGTATAAGCAAATTAAGCAAATATAAGAAAACTGAGCGAAAGATTTATTTGGCATGAAGTTGACGTTTCCGGACGTACTTTTAACACGTTGTCTATTAGGATGTCTTTTATTTTATTTTCCTTCTTAATATGTGCCTCCTAATTAAACTACCTAGTGTTTGCATTCTTCTTCTTTAAATTCTTTTCATTACTTACGAATTTCTATTACACACAGTAATATACATAGTTGACATATTTATCTTCTCAAGCAGTTAAGAAAAGAAATTGCGTAGGTAATGTGCTCATACGCTTCTGACTATTACATGTCCTTCGTACAATGTATTAGCTCAAGAACAAGGTAACAAATCCAACAACGAGATTTCCTGAAGCTACTTAAATTAGTAACCTTTCTCGGCTTCACTAGGCAAATTATTATATTACCATATTGCATATGTTTGCTTCGATTGGCTTTAAAAAACAGCGTACCTTAAAGGTGCAAAATCATTTCTGTAACTACGCAAGGAAGCTAGAAAAAATATTTTTTTTTTTATTTGAAGTGGAACGTCCTACACATTTTGAAATCTTCTGAAAGAGAAGATTGCAATTAAGATAAAAACAGCTCTCAAATTCAAGGCGACTATATTTCTTGCTGTGAAACTAAGAAGTTGACAAAGCAGAAAATATAACTTCTCATTATTATTAATTACAATTTAAAACACTTCTTTGAGTACTCTACACGTGTTAGCAAGGATAATCGCCATATTGCGCAAACCGTTAGAGTGTGGCATGTAGTACCACTAATAAGATAAGAGTGTTTATGTAATCGTGACTGAATACCATCAGTTCCGTTTATTTCAAAGATAGGTTTTGTGTTGTTAGATTTGAAGTGAATCTAAGTGGTTTATTTTGTGCTGTTCTTTGAATATTATTTGTCTTTATCCATTCCTTTTTAATTAACAAAGGAACGCCTGTAATCGGTTATTTATAATCACCGATTTAAATGCAATTATCTACTGCCGAACGTGCTGTGTTTTAATGCTTGCCATAGTTTCGGGGATATGCAGATATTAACGCAAATATGTTGAGTTTACGCCCCGCCATGCGAAAACGGGTGATCGGGTAGCTAAGAAAATTACCACTGTTCTTACACTAAATTGGTCTACGAGGGTACACAGATAAAAATTTCTCGGAATAAAAGGGGACGGTGTTAAATTTCATTCTGTTGCTAATTGTACATCGTTGTATATTTGGTGGCTTTTTTTCTAGGCACAGTTGCGCGATAATGCGAAAGGATTCTTATTTTTGCAGCGTGATATCGGATGGATGATTATAATTTTTTTTTATTTATTTGTTTTTAAATTACAAGTAAAATGATGAATCGAAATTGATAGGTAAACATTTTATCTTAGCACTGGCGCACTTACCTATTGTGCCGTTTATAGGCAGGATTCGGCTGGCCGCCCCTTTGTGTTCCGCGAATAAAGGAAACATCCCGATGTACTAGGTGATTTTTAATTTATTCATGCCTCCTCCCAAGAAAGGCATACTGAAATGCATTACTTAGAATTTTTTTATTAATACATTTTGAGATTTAAAAAAATATTTTGCTGTTTAAGCGAGAGTGAATATGAATAAATTAATCGCCGGACGCAATATCGTTCTTGGCACTGAGTATTTCATTAACGAATTTTTAAAAATAAACTCTCCCCGTAGAAATTAAATTAAAAGTCTCACTGACCAGCTGTAAGTACCCATGTTCCTATAATTTACCGGTAAAAAAAATTTCTCAGCTACCGCCCCTCAAACTCTGGGCCACTAGGCACCTGTCTAGTATGGTAAATCCGCCACTGGGTAAAATTCGTCATTTGACTTGGCAACACTCCCAGTTCTAAAAAGGGATGGTTATATTGAAACAGATATAGATGGCTATACCAAACACTTCGAACTCAACTACTGCTGGTGCCGTAATGAGAAATTAATTACCATGCTTCGACTTTCTCGTGCACAGGTATACCATATACAATGTATACAATATACAATGAAACTATATTTTGTGTGTTCCATTAAAAAAAATTAAATAGCAAGAATCGAACATCGCAACCCTTTCGATAGACAGCTTGCAGACGTTAGTTAATATAAAAAAATTGTGGGTGTAATTGTGAAAACTTCCAGAAATATTCAATAGGATTTGAATCGCTGCTCTAGCTTGTCATTACCTGTTGTTAAAAAATGGAATTTCGCAAAAATTATCTCAAAAACTAAGGGAATAGAGGACAACGAAGATAACATACAGGATTTTCCATTAAAAAAAATCAAACTTGCATTATTTCTGATGGAAACTGAACGCCCCCGTATCCTTGAACATATTTTTATGTTGTGCAGAACTTTTGTTTGAAAATTATTTACTCAAGGAAGGAATTATCTTTCGCCTACGCATTAAGCCGGACACTATATATTTTTGTTTGTCACTTACAATTAGCCAAACTTTCGTAACGTACAGATTTTATAATTTTTTTTAATCATTAATCATTCGAAGTACATAATTTAAAATAAACGGTGCTTGTTTAAGCTTGTTCAACATCTTTTAAAATATTGAATAATACTTTTTCCTTTGTTGTGACATTTGTGACATTGTTCCATCCGTTAAAATTGTTTATATACTCGCATGAGAGCTTGAAATATGTGTTTTCCTGTGAGGATATTTACGAATGTTTTTCATAAGATTTTAAACGCCAAAGATTGAAGTACGAATGAATTATACACTGATAGTTTTGGATAATCGTACACGTGTATACTTAGGTTGACGGAATTGCGTTTTCGATGAAGGTAAATCCGATTAACGTGGGCACCTTTAATTGCTATTGAAGATTGAAAAAATATGGGAATTATATCGAATTAGTTCGTATAGATATTATTACTATCTGAATTTTGGGACACCTATAGTTATAACATCGGACCTGTTAATTTAAACCCTTAGAGTACCAGCATCTCGAGAAAGGGAAGGGTAATATAAATACAGTGTTTTCCTATAGCAGCATTTTATCTAAATTATTTTCACAAAGAAAGATAGATTAAAAATAGGCCTTTCACCTCGCAGAAGATACAATGCCGGAAATAAAAAAGTTAGTTTCGAGTTGTAAAGACATATTTCGCATCCGCTTTTTAATTTGTCCCTTTAAAAAACGATTATAAATTTAATAACGCTTATTTAATGAAAAAAATACGTTACGATTGAAAATAGTATATATACACACAATGGCGCCTGTTGGTAACGTAAATGAATAAATCTATTAAGAATTAAGTATTTTATTTTTCGAACAAATGCTTGGACTTGGAGGTCAATTTATTCTTTTTTGAATAAACACTTTTTCATTAATTTTAACTTTCCACCGCTTCTGGTTTTTAGATAATGACGTAATCGGCAATTTTTTAAATAACAACTCCCAATTTTGTTTACTTCGATAGAGCAATTTCCTCTCTAAATGGTACGTAATAAGTCATTTAAGGAGTGGAAAATAAAAATACTTTTGTTTAAAAAATTAAAAGATTGCTTTCTTTAAATTAAATTTTAAAGATAATTTATGCTTTTCGCCCTTTAAGGGACTTTTTTTTCGATTATTCGGATAAAAAACGGAACTATCAATCAAATCAAAAAGATCGGGAGTTGTCATTTAATAAATTGTCGTAATTACTTAATAACCAGAAGTGCGGAAAGTTGATGTAAAATAAAATTGCTTGAAATTTAATGAATTTATTCCAGAATGTTGCCGTGCAGGGTATATGTGTAACATGTAATGTGCTATATTGGCATTTTTCAAACGATAACTAAAATAACTGCACTAAAATCGGTCTCCTCGCGCAAGACATTTTGTACACTTTATCAGTATACTGATAAAAATACAGTATCGCCACTTTAACACCGTCTGGTTGTTCCTTCGACACAAGTAGCTAGAATCAACGGTGTTAAAATTTCATCGTTTTACTTCAACACGGTCGCGTAGTAAGCTGAGTTGAATAGGTACAATAATTTTCCGTTTCGGTGAAAAACCTTTCTATTTCGGTCCGTTTCGGTGAAAAATTCCTTCATTTTGGTGAAAAATTTCTTTGTTTCAGTCCAATTAGGTGCTATATGTTCCAGCTACAATAGAAAAACTCCATTTTAGATTCCATCGCGGTGTAATATATTTTGCTCCAATTCAAAAAAAAAAATAGGTTACGGAAAATAGCGAGAAAAATCCTTCAGTATTTTTGTTTTCAAGATCCCAGTGAATCTCGATATAGAGACCGAAAATCGCCATCAAATGAAAGAGGGTACCAGGTGCTTTTAGAGAAGAAAAAATCAAAGACGAAAGAAAGCTGAGCTAAATAAAATATAAGCAACCAAAAAAGTAATAACAATTGAATATTGATAATATTTGACTTATAATAAGAAAACGGTGATCCGGCAGGCTGATCACCACAAGGACCTCAGCATACATATATCCAAAGTTAGTATCTGTAGGTTGGAAATCAGCTTGGCTTCCTGGCGTTCAAGTTCTAAGGTTGGTCCTTCGGCGGATAGATGTTGGAACAGCCGTTCAATGGTCGAAGCTGATAAAGAGCGGAAAGAAAAACAAAAAAAAACCTAGTCGCTTCTGGACTTATTTAAAAGGAAAAGAAATGAATGAGATTTAAATAATTTTAAAATTGAAATCGCACATAGACATGAAGATAAGTAATAAAATCAAACAGGAGAGAATCGATCCTAGTCGCACCTACTTTCACCCGTTGGCTGGTTAACAGTTAAGAGTTGAGTGTAGGCTTGCACTACGGAGTCGTCATACAACGAACGACGCGATTCAGCGGGACGGAACGGTTACGGATCAGCAAAGCAGAACGGTTATGGATCAGCAAAGCCGAACAAAATAGGATATATAACGAGCAGCAAAAGACAACAACAGCAGTCTTTAGAAATCTTCTGAAGAAGCTGACAGAATGGTCAGCGAAACGTCAAGTAAAATATTAACAACGCGACAACACCCGAAAGACATTTCTACTAAACAGTTAAGAGGTCTTAGTTTGGATGTGTTACCTACCAAAACGTAATACGTTAAAACTGGCAGTTGAGCCTAATACACATTTGAGTAGTGAGCGAAAATTCCCCTTACCGTTCCGATTATATTCGACCAAGGTAGACGCGACTCTCAATCTGCATATGTATCTGCGATGTAAATAATGCAATAAATGCAAATATTTCGGTTTGGCAAAACGGTGTAAGATAGATCAGCCAAACAATAACAAAAAAAAAATGTGATTATCTGATATCGGGCTGCAAAAAAAATAACTGGAAAACCAATCATATGGTAAGAATAAATAAATGTACTAAATACGGCAAGAATCCAAACGATAAGACGTGTAAATGCGTTGTTAAAAAAAAATCCGTTGGATATACTGAGAACAATCTCACCACATACCTGTTGTATTAATTACATTGTCATTGATTTCTTGGTCGCTATCTCAATCCATTTGACGCTTTAGTCTGATAAATACCACTTGTTAAACAATTTCACCTCGATAGATTCACAGTACCCATCGGTGCCGAATGTTCCTACATCCTTCCTCATTGTAAAATTCTTATCGCTTATGTTATGAAAGCTTTAAATCCCGAAAACGTAATTTTACAGCAAATTATTGCCCCCCTTTTTTATTTTTCAAGAACTGTGTGCAATTAACATTCAACCATGGCCGAATTCGTGAGAATATTTGCGGAAGTGTTATCTTCGCTGGTCGAAGCTAGCTGAGCGAAAATTAATTTGAATTCAGGAAACCTTCGTGACAAAACGAGGAAAAAACGTGTCTCGGTATAATGTTAACAAAAACATTGTTCCAGAATGTTATCATAGAACATTCAAGTATTCCAAATAAGATTTATTTATAGATGGACGAACAAAACTGCGCGGTTTTGATTTAGTTGACACGTCTACTTGTTTACTGGCATTACAGTTTATTTATGGAAATTAGTTATGTTCTTAGTAAGCAAGCGGTTTTTTCTTTTCCTTGAAAATAGCAAAGGACGCTGGATTATATCACCACTTAATTGTCCCATAAAGATCAGTAAGTATGCGAAGAATTCATGAATGTTGTATATAAGGTGCGCAAAACCTCACAATGCGACGGAGTCCCAGCAACACTTGCCACTCCTAAAAGTTGATTTTAGGGCGTTTTTAAAATCATCCGCGGAAAGTCTTTGACTCTTATCTGGATCTTTTCCGTATACAATTACATGGTAAAAATTAAAAATTATGATGGACGTCCGTACTTTTCTATCAGCTGATAAACATGTTTGCATTTAGCGTTTACCGTTTGGAATTTTTTCGTTGTGAAACGCTATAAACGTTACTTCTTAATAGGTATTATTTACTAACAATTAGTACTGTATCGGCTTTTGGTATTTATATAAACGTCCTCGTGATTATGAAACTACTGCCTAGGACAAGTCAAATATGATATAACCACCGCGAAAACGAAAATTTGTAAGTTGTTGCAAGGGACGTATGTTTGTACTCGAAAAACAAAGGGTGGTACACTGACGAAAAAAAGGTTTAATAATATATTTACTAAGAAATTTATATTAAAACTAAATAAAATATTCACTTGGAATGGCAATATCATATTTTTGGGACAACAATGGATAATAAGGAATGGCACCGGACAGAGGAAGACAAGGAAGATTTCTATTGGTGCATTTTTGAGTGAATTTTTATTTCGCTTTTGGGTAAACTACGCATATGCGGGTTAATTCTTGCTTAACAGTAGTTAACGTGTTCAGTAGTGTTTTACGTAGTAATCTTCTGTGTATTTGACCGTAACTATCTGTACATTGTTACAAGTTAGTACATTACTGTTATTGCAGGTTTCGTGCAAGTACTTACTGCGAGAAGAACAGTGCTACATTGAGTCAATAGAATATATGTATATACAATGGGACGAAAGTAAATTCAGGGAGAAAGGATAAAAAGAAATATGTTCATTCGTGAACTCGCATAAAATATAATTCATTCTCGAATAATTTCCCTATTATTTAACTATTCCAATATGGGACTATTCAACTAGGAAGTACCCACGAATAAGCAACGCGTAAAAAGGAAACAAGAAAGGAGATCAAAATTTAAATTGCCGTAAACTTTATTTATGTGAAGCACTGATTCTCAAATTGGTTGGTCGCGGACTAGTTTTACGATTTACGATTTAAATATCTGAAAGCTAACAAAGTAGTTAGCGGGTCCCCATCTAAAAATTTGGCCACAAAGTGGAATAACCCTGAAAGCATTGGTAAGCCGGATTAAATTTTTTCACCAAGACCACTTGTTTGTTACATTCACTATATTTTAACGAGTTGTAAATTTGTTAAAGATTTCATTGTTTTAAGGTTCTTTAACATTACTTGACACGGTACATCATAATCTTATATGGAAGAACGTGAAACTTCCATGCGTGCCATTATACATTACTAATTGCAGAAATATAGCGCTTGTTGAATATTTCGCTTCTGAGGTATTCGCAAAGCAGAGGGAGGAATTCTTTTAAACGATTAACAAAGATGATCAAGAATTTATGTTAATTTTGATCGCGAAGATAGAAAAATACGAAAACGAAAAGCAGCATATAATAGCTCACTTATCATGAAGAAGCTGCCAGAATGACTAACAAAATATTGAACAGAAATTAATAAGGCGTATCTAAAGGGAATAAAGACTATCCTTAAATTAATACATAAGGCGCATTTAAAACAAGTAAAAATTATTTAAATCGACATATGAGACGTATTTAAAATAAATAAAAGTTATTGTTAACTTGACACATAAGGCATATTTCAAATAAATAAAAAGTATTGTTAAATTGACATATAAGAGGTATTTTAAATGAGTATCCTCTTATTTGATCTAAATAAATTTTGCTCTTGCTCCATATTTAAATACAAAATATAATAATTTCCCCAAAAATTTTTCTCAGTGTAGAATAAATTCTTTCATAGCAGCGGGCTTCCTACATTTAACAAAACAATAAAGTACCGAATCCAAAAAAGAAAATGCAGATTTACCACAGATGAGCCGTTCTACACTATACAAATTTATGAATAATTTTAATTAAATCTTCTCTCTAAATTCTCACAGATATCGCATATTTTGTGATTTCTGGGTTGAACTGAAATAAAATCAAATATCAATTTTTTTTTTTGGTTTGTTATAACAATAATTTAGTTGCAGTACTCGAAGCAACAAAACGAATAAATTTCCTCTATTAATAATTTCACAAAATATATAATTTTCTAGACACCCTCTAACACCCTCCAATGGGGTGTTAAAATAATTACATTTTATAACTTTCTCCCTTAACTTGGTTCACCCTGTGTAAATGTGACTTTCTACATTAGTCCTTCCATGTAGAAAACGGAGTATAAGTAAATCAGTCACTTATGGGTGGGTAAGCCCGCAGAAACAAGTTGCGCTTTACGAAATTAGTAAAGGCTAGACGGACTCGTATTTATTCGCCTCATGAGAACGTAGAAGAAGTATACTCGTTTCTGCAGGCTTACTTATAAGCTAGCAGATTAGTTAGTCATTTTAAAATTTTGGATTGTGCACTAAGAGAACCGCGAATAAGAAGAAGACAGTCAAGTACACTTGAGTTAACACAATTGTGTCAAAGTAATGCCGTGCTTGTCTAATGTAAACTTCTTTAAATAAAGATAGTAGTTTGTACAAAGACAGCGAAATAAACAGCTTTTATGTGCTAATTTATTATTTACAGGTAATAAATTTTGTTGCAGATAAAGCAGCTGTATATCAATTAGCAATACCATAAAGCTATCATTTTATTTGCGTGCGTATATCACTAGAGGCAGAGATTTTGATGAACTACTACAGTCGTAATTATTCATTATTTCCTATTAATTAATTGCATATATTGACGGACAATGCGTATGATATATGGCTCGAACGTACACCATCTACGTAATAAGGCATCAGTTTATTAGTTAGCGAATTTCAACTTCGTAACTAATAAAGCAAATTGCATGCAAACATGCAGGGACATGGTCATACTAAACATAATAATAATACATAACATATCCAACTTCATCGCTATTTCCTTGATGGGATTCCCTAATACAGCGCCCGAAATATAAATTCAAATTTATTTAATACATTTGCATTAGAAAAAAAAAATTATCGCGATGTCATATGGCAAGTCACATATGAGACGTTACAGTAGAATACACGTGTATGCACTAGCATAGTGATTTATCATATTCTTTATTAAGTTTCTGATTTCTTCACAATTTTAAAAAGAAACTTTTTTTTTTATCAGCGCTAATGACTTTGAACGAAATAAAAACAAAAATATGTTATTAATCTCGTCCAATAATGCATGTTTATACGAACGAAGAACGTGTCACCAATTACTTTCCGTAACATTTGAAAACAAACCAATTCCTAGTATTATATCAACAATTTCGAAACTTGTTAATAAATCCCAGAATACGCCTAGTGTTGCTTGTTTAAGTAAAAAGTTTTCATCGCAACGTTAAAAATATTACATTGTTAAACATCGGGGAAACTCCGCGCCACACAAGTTTAATTGATTAATCCGAGGCGGCTGGTCACCGGTTGAAAATGAGGATCCCACGCATCGGCGAAACGGCCGTCTAGAATTAATTAATTAATTAAACTTGTGTAGTGCGGAAGTTGTCGATACTTTTATGTTATTTAGCGTACTACGCCACAGTTCTTGCTATCATTATTTATATATTACATTGTAATTGCATTGACCAAGAAATTAATAAGAATTGTTAAAGAAAATTAATGTAAAATAGGAACGAAAGCGATGGATTAAACTCGACACTGGTGCTACAATAAACGAACATTTCTACAATTTATTGTTATATTACTCCATTGCTGCCTCTGGTGTAAACACAAACTAAACACGTTATTCCATGCGGAGTATTACGGCAAAATTATTAGATTTTGGTAGATTTTTATTTTTGGAGTGGATAGGGGCCTATTAGAATTAGTACCTTTATCTCACCTAAACCTGACGGTTTTTGAGATATTTCGTATTTTATACCAATTTTAATATTTAAATTCTTAACATGTATTTCCTTTCTTTAGGCCAAATTAACACTGAAGTCTACTAATTAATTAAGTTTCATGACTTGCGAAAAATTTACTAATGTATACAAGGCATTCAAAAATTAAGAGTAAGTAATTGTAAAGTTTTAAGCATTAACAACTTGTTTAATTTATACATTGAAGTTGGTACTACAAAATATTTCAAAAACTATTAGATTTAGGTGAGGTAAGCCTTAATGCTCCATTTAAAAAGGTCCGTTTTATATATTTTGGAAAAATAATTACAAAATATACCTCTAGTAGGCCCCTATCTACTTCAAAAATAAAATCAAAATCAAATAATTTAGCCGTAATACTTCGCATCGAATAACCCACGATTTATTGTTCGTATAAAAATCTTAAAAAGCGTAAAAGTTACATAGGTTTCTGATTTGAATTCTATGTAAAAATTCACCTTGACAAAACCAACATACTATTTCCGTATCTTTTACATGGAATGAGTTAGACGACAAAACTTTAAAGAGTCGATTAAAGAACCGACTAAAGAACTGAAAATTGTACAGAACTATTAAAATTTCAAGAGAAAGAAATAGAGCAGCTTTAAAATTCCATTCCTTCTGTGTCAATGTTAAAAATTTGAACTTAATTCAAAGTTTGCATTTTAATCCACTTACTTTTCTTTCCAACACTATAAGAGATATTCTTAAAGTGGATATCGACCGCTTGTTTCTGTGGCACTTGCATTTTCGGCGGGAAAATAATCGAAGAGAACCCGCAAAATAAACCTTAAACTTTCGTTTATTAAAGCGCGTCCAACTTGCGAAGATCTACCGTACGAGCGTGCAATATCGGAGCACGCGTTGAACTGTCGCTGGAATTATGTTCAACGCTATTATCAACGCACGCTATCTCGCCGCGTGAGATAAAGAAGGCGATCGAATGCACCGTAAAGAACACGGAATGTACGAATGTATGGTGTAAAATCATATCGATAACCTACGAATTAGTGTAATTTGGATTTGCCATAGAATTGCGGTCGGAGCGGTAGCGGTAATAGTGGTGGCGGTGGCGGTTTACGTATCGGACATATTCGATTGCTCAACTGGGTATTGTAAGAAGAAGCTTTGCTTCTTGCAATCTTGAATGAAGGTGAAGAACAAGAAAAGCGTCGCGAAAAGTTTGCTGATTATCTTAGTAATATGTGTAACGCCGTACACTAGGCATGAGCGACAAATGTGCAAGGTCTAACTTGTTTACGCAAGTTGCGTCCATCCGAAACAGTGCGTGAAGCACCCAAATAACAACGTTACACATATGTTCCTGTAGGAGCCGTGCGTAATTTTTTTTTTTCTCTATAATAAGGGGCGCCGAGGCGGAGGCTTACCTCCTTCTGTATATAGAAAGTTATCGTTTGCATGTAACATATGCAATTATTTTAAAGGAGCTAATCAAATTATTGTAATTTTTTACAAATGAAAAAACTTGCAGGCTATCATTAGTCTAATCATTGCTATTGACCGCTTTTGTCTGCTACAAATTTTCAGAACTAGGATAAGATACTAACTGCAAATACATTAAACCTGAATTACATTTGTAAATGACGTACTCATGGTAACCTCTGAACTTCGTTCTTTTAACGTAACAAATTCACCTTTTTCAAACAGACTGTTCACTTCTTCATCTGTAAATCCAAAATAAGGAGAAAATCCTTGTGAAAAGGTCATAATCCTAAATATTATTTGCACGCCCTGACTAAACGTCAGGACCCTAACCCTTTCCTGACATGGTCGGTATTTTTCAACAAATTGGTCCTTAGGCCGCCAATAACACTGATGTTTCCGTTCTAAAGTTCCTTTCCTGAATCTGTTTTCATGACGACTTCTATTACAGGAAAATCATATTCTTGTACGAATACATACAACGGTACACACGGTAAGTTGACTAAGATTTTTGGGTCTTCCACTACCGCTTAAGTACTTCAATATTGCAATTTTTCCTCCAATTTTCCTCAGTTTACAAGATATCTGTCTTCCTGAAATGCATGAGACACGAGATCCTTTAATGACTGGAGAAGTTTCGCTATGGTAATTTTTAAAGTCCCCCCGTGTACGACACAGGACTCTTCTGACAATGCTTGTTAAAGAAATTTTTTCCTCTTTCCATATTTTTAATTGATCATCTTCAAAAAGTTACCTCGTACATTGTTAATTATAGCTATGCTTAAATAATATTGCATATATTAATACTCCAATATTTTTAGGGGTATCATATCTAAGAAATAAAATGATTAGATTTATAAAAAAAAGGGCTTTGTAGGTGGAGTTACGGAATAAGTAATATACCAAGTTAAGGAAAATATTCAACTGGGTATCTGAATTCATAAGAAAAAAACTAAATAAAAATAAAGGCTAACCTACATTATGTTTACTGCACCCCCCAGCACGTTAAATTTCATATTAATTTATTGGCGGCATTCAGAAAGTTTATTTATTTAAGACGGTGTATTATATTATAGTAAAAACAACTTTTATTCGCAGCAAGAGTATATTTACATATAATATTGTACCTATACTATATTATCAAATTGAAACATTACAATTAATTTAATTTATTACAGGCCTGTACTACATCAAAATGGCGACCCGTTTACGATCCGAAATTCGCGTCTTTGCTCTGTCTGTATGTAATAAATATGTAGATTTCCTGTGAAATACCTCTTATCTTTCCGCACCACAATTTCATAATTTTTTTAACTAAGAACTTGGTAATACAAAAATATCATAATGAAAAAATAAACTTTATTTGGTAAGACAATTAAAACAATTTGAACAGAATATATACAATGAGGAAGTACATACCTTACGTGTTATCTTTTCACAAAAAGCTTAAAAATATCGGGTTTCATATGACTATTCAATTGCTAGGAACACGTTTGTTTTTTGCACCGAAAATAAGATCTATCAATAAAGTTATATAAACATTTTCATTCGTATATTTTTCTAACTGTTTTTTTCGATACTGCAATTTTATTGTTTAATTATTCATGCTAATTGGAGAATTAACTAATATATGTATATATGTAAATAAGAACAAGATTATATAACTAGTTTTCGTTAAAAAAACAATATATAGATTTAGGAAAAACATTGGTCATGGTTTTTTGTCCAATTATCTTTTTTTTTTGTAATCTAGACGATCAAATCCGTTTCAATGTAATCGAACGTAAATAAAATACGAAGGAAGACAACGAACGCGGGTTGGAATTGTTTAACAAAAAACTGGTGTTACAACTAAAACCCCACAAAGACAGTAAAGAAAAAAAAAGCGACGGAATTCGATAGTTAAATAAGTACATAAAATAAAAGCTTAACATAGTTGTTTGAAAAATTAATTTAATATCTACCATATAATTAAATATCTTTATTGAAATGTTAGTGGTCAATATTAAGAATAAAAACCTATTTGTTGAAAATATTTTAAATTTCATGAATATATTTCAAATAGAACAGCTTATCCTTGGGTTTATAGAAAGCGAATTAAATATTTAATCACGGATTAGCATGGCAATAAAAAACGAGTGAGATTATTTCAGAGATTTAGAGTAGTGGGGATGAGTATGGCTCCTCCCTGCCCCCTTTGGCTACGCCCAAGTAAATACCTACATGGCTCAGAGGATGTTAACATTTAGCAATGATCTCCTAAATCATTTATAAAGAATAAATGTTCATTAGATGTTTAAAAGTTTAATAATAAAATAGTACATATAATTTATACAATTTGTCATGTTAACAAATATAACGCAAAATGCACGATTTAGCATCTCACGTAAGACCAGAACCTCCATCCTTCTGCCTTTACCGAGTTAGGGTCCTTTATTACCGACTGGATAATTGGCGCGAAAAACGTAAATTTTAAAGTTCTGCTGAAGGGTTGTTGATACATTAACTTGATATTATTATAATATTTAAATTGATCTTTATTCATAATGTTTTTCACTAGAATTTCAAAAAATGTTTTAATTACTTTCACAGATGCGTCTAATAGGCTATCGTCGAGGATAAGTCTGTATAATATATATCTATATATAAGGTAAAAAAATATAGAATATACTCAGAAATTGTATATAATATAAATATATAACATTTTAATTTAAATCTAAATAAATGTATATGTGTATACTTGGATTACTTCCCAGTTCCCAACATTTTATGACTACTTTTTGACTTTTTAAAATGCTTTCGTTTTGGCTATATATCCTCAGCTTTCTTCTATGAAAGTTTGTGTACCTCAACAAAATTGCATGTAAGGATATATCTTTAAGAAATCACAAAATTAGTTAAAGTTACCTCAGCATCATTGCATCAAACAAAACAAACACGTATACTTTTGGGAACTCGTTAGTAATTTCAACTGTACAAATAATACATGTAAAAAAATTAAAACAATTTACTTAAAATTTAAAAAAAAAACTGATAGAACTTATTCAAATACTTAACACAATTAATAAGAACATAAGGCATATATTTTTATTTCGGATATTTACATAATCTTCGATTTAAAACTACCAGACACCGAAGGCACTGTAATACTTACAACAAAATTTGCAAATGAGCAAAAAATAAATAAAAGCCGCGGTGAAAATCTGCGCAATCACAACTTTTGAGCTTTGAAAAGACTAAAACTACGTCCTGCGATATTTAACGTTGCTGGGCTTCCCAATAAGTCTGAGTTTGCATTTCAGATAAGCGAGATACTGTACGATCAAATGCAAATATTTCTTCATCTCCACTAAAGACATTTGCAGATAAATTCGCATCCCCCTCAACGATATCTAGATCATCCATCAAAACTCTTTGCTCATCGTCTAATTCGTCCATATGGAGTTTTTTCTTAAGGAAAAGCTGCTTTAACGGTACATATGCCGAAATAAGAACTCGAGTTCGATGGTCGTAGAGGTTGTCGATTAACGTGATAAAGCGTCTCGTTTGCGATTTTAATTTCAAGCTTAATTGAGGTAGCTCCCGAATGATTATCGTGTGGAAGAACTGCGTAAGATGTAAATAGTCACTAGCTCCAAGAGGACGATCACACAATTCTTGGAACGTGGTATCTAGTACTCCACCGCAAGCTTTTTGGAAGGTAACATTGCGTCCTAAAATGGTGAAAGTCCTTGGTCGAACTGTATCTGTTTCCTTCGCACATAAAGCTTTAAAAATATCATCTACAGGATCGGCATCTTGATTATTTTTTGATTTTACAAAGTAATGTGTCTGCCCAGCTTGACCTTTTAATCTATAATCGACTCCGGAATCTAAGTTAATAATTTGACAGTGTGATTTTAAGATTGGAATAAAAGGCATGAAATTTGCCCTTTGCAGTCCATTTTTATACAAATCATCAGGTGCTCGATTGCTCGTGGCAACCACGACAGCTCCGTTTTCGAACAATTGTGTAAATAATCTCTTAAGAATCATGGCATCAGCAATGTCCGTCACTTGGAATTCGTCAAAACAAATCAACCAGGCTTTATCCGTAATAGCATGAGCTACGCGTGGGACAGGATCGAATGGTTTCGATTTACGGTCGCTATAATCGATGTCCACCTCCTGTTTTATGTCATGTATTTTTTGGTGAACTTGCAGCATAAATTTGTTGAAATGAACCCTAGTTTTACGATCGGTATTGCAACATTTATAAAATATGTCCATTAACATGGTTTTTCCCCCGCCGACAGCCCCATAGATATATAAACCTTGCACGTTATCCTTCGGTTTACCAAATAGTTTATGGAAAACACTATCTTTTAGGGGATCGTAAGTTTGAATATCTTCATACACTCTTTGTAATGCTTCAGCTACTTCGTATTGTTGCTCGTCTCTAAGCAGTTGTCCTCTTTTTAACTTGTTCTCTAAGATATCCGCTGGACCTGGTCCGATATCGAGTTGTTGGATTTTAGCCGCACTTTGGAAACTGAATAATCGAAGATTTCTACTTAAGATACTGTTACATAACAGTAAAATTTTTGATGATAATCTTTCTTGTCTTAAAATCGTACTGGCCATTGTATTTTACGCACTAGAATTTCGCTTGAACCTGAAAAAAGAAATCAGAAAATAAATTTATCCAAACATAATCTACTCTAACCTTGTAATTAATTCAGCTCGAGATAATTTAATTTGATTTGTTCATATCGTGAAGGTAATTATCGATTTAATACGATGTGATTGCGTATCAAAGCATTATTGCTAGCAATTTCTAAAGCCGATGTATATTTAGTCACATTACGAGAAATTTTGAATCACCTGACGTCACCTAATGACCGAAAACGTGCTAAAATTGGCACATGCCAAAAAGGTGGAAGGTAACTACCTTGATTTTCTGAACGCAGTCGATTATTTCAAATTAATTTGAATTATAAAAGAAATTGAGTCTTGAGATCTGCAGACAAAGAATACGAATGATGTTTGTGGAATTTATAAATAGCTACAAATAATCAACAGCATTATCAATTCAAAAGATAAATATTTTTTTATTGAACATAATAAGAAACAGGGGCGGCGCTGTATTGGTCTATTGATTAACTGGCGTTCTTATTAAAATAATTTTAGTATTTTGGGTGGTTTTTCTTTGTATGAATAAAGTTGCAAACAAGAAGATTTCTAGTACCGGACAAGTTCTTAATTTATGCATATTGAATTCGAATAATGAAAATAACACATAAGTATCGGCACCCTCCGCACCACACAAGTTTAATTTATTATATAATAATATAATAATTAATCCGGGACGGCCGTTTCGAGGACACGAATGGTCCTCATCATCAACCGGTGACCGAAATGATGA